>JAWPHD010023884.1:0-20843 GCA_037043455.1 Cyrtodaria siliqua
TTAAATGTGACGTCGGCCGGTGACGTCGTAAGTCATAAAAGGTCATTTGGTGCAAATTGTATGTTTCGACCAGTTTTGCCTGTAAATCAATCACGGTCGTTGTCTTTAACGTCACCGATCATTGTGACGTCATGACGTCATCCAGTATGATTTTACGTATTTTCCTATATAACTGTTTTAAAATGGAAATTCTTGTTATAAGTGTTTCTCGTTATCACTTGTTGCGTAAGATCATACTGCGGATGGTTTACTTTTTCGGCTTTATCGCTTGTTGTGCAACATCATACTGCGGATGGTAAGAATGTTTAGGTTGATCACGTGTTGTGTTATGTGACACAGTTGTTTACCTGACGTCACCAACAAACACAGAGTCTAAGGAAGATTTTTTTTTTTTTTTTTTTTTTTTTTTTTTTTAAGTCCACCGCGCAGCTTTTTTAGCTGGACAAAAGATGCGCCAGTAAAACTTGCATTTTTTTCCTATTTATTAACGATTTCTCGTAAATTTCTTTTTCTTTTTTTTTTTTTTTTTTTTCTTTTAGGTCAGTGCTGCGGATGGAGGAGGTGGGTGGGTGGGGGGGGGGGGGGGGGGGGGGGGATTTCGGGTTACCTTGTCGGTGTGAGATGGTGTTGCTGAGAGAGGGCGTTCCCTTTCTAACCTTTCTCCGTCAGTTTTACAGTAAATCAATCAAGATCAATGTCTTTATCATCACTAACCATTGTGACGTCATGACGTCATTGAGTATGATTTTACATGTTAAGCCTGACATGGAAAGTCCATGTTTGATCAGGTTCTGATCAAAATCTAGTTCTTATTATTATTCTTTTTCTTCTTCTTCTTCTCGGGAGGACTTTTCATAGTAAGACTGGTCGCACGGCCTCTAAGTTTTACACAGTGATAGAACTCAGGCTGGAATAGTGTCCCGAAGCTTTTGGGGTCTTGACGTCATCCAAGATGGCCGCCAGTGACGTCATAAGACAAATCATGTTATCGCTAGATCTCAAACATTTATAGTCGGATTTGAATGAATCTTTCCCAGATTGTAGGGCTCAGGGTCTAGTTGTGCAAGAACGTAAACATGTGTCTCTATGTAATAACGTCTTGACGTCAGTGACGTCACAATGTTATAAAAAATCTTTTTTTTTCAATGATTGCATTGTTTATGTATTTTTAATGTAAAATCCATCAGTGTCATTGTTTCAGTCGACGCTGACAGCTTTAACGTCATGACGTCATTCAAAATGGCCGTCAATGACGTCATTTGAGAAATCTTGCAATCGCAATATCGCCTTCATTTATGATCGGATTTTAATGCAACTTTCAAAGCTTGTAGGGAATTGGAATGAGTTGTGCAGGAATGTCGAAAATTGTCATGACGTCATCCAAGATGGCCGCCAGTGACGTCATGATACAAATGTTGTTAGCGCTATATCTCAAATATTTGTAGTCGAATTTAATTATAACTATCACAGATTGTAGTGTTTAGGGTCTAGTTGTGCAATAATGTAAAGACGTGTCTCTAGGTAATAAAGTCTTGACGTCAGTGACGTCATTAAGTTATGAAAACCCGTTTTTTCACTGATTACATTTTTGAAGTTGTTTTACTGTATAATCCATCAATGTCATTGTCTCAGTCGACGCTGAAAGTTTTAACGTCATGACGTCATCCAAAATGGCCGCCAATGACGTCATTTAAGAAATCTTGTAATCGCCATATCTCCTTCATTTATCATCGGAGTTTGATAAAACTTCCACAGTTTGTAGATATCAAAGTCTAGTTGTGCTATAATGTGGAATGTTGTCATGTTCTCATCAAAGATGGCCGCCAGTGACGTCATAAATGAACTCTTGTTTTGTCTATATCTTCTCTATCTATTATCGGATTTGAAGAAAACTTTCATAGATTGTAGAGTTAAGGGTCCGGTTGTGCAAGAATGGCATACGGTATCCCGACGTCATGACGTCATGACGTCAGTGACTTCAAAATATTCAGAAATTCGTTTTTTTAACAGATTGCATGTTCGAAGTTATTTTCGTGATAAATCAATCAATGTCTTCATCTTCGACAACACTGACAGTTTTGACGTCATGACAGGAAAGCCCGTTTGATCAGGTCTCTGATCAAAATCTAGTTCTTCTTATTATTATTATTATTATTCTTTTTCTTCTCAGGAGCACTTTTCATAGTAAGACTATTCGCACGGCCTCTAAATTTTACACAGTGATAGAACTCAGGCTGGAATAGTGTCCCGAAGCTTTTGGGGTCATGACGTCATCCAAGATGGCCGCCAGTGACGTCATGATAAAAATCTTGTTAGCGCTAGATCTCAAACATTTATGGTCGGATTTGAATGAAACTTTCGCAGCTGGTACAGTTTAGGGTCTAGTTGTGCAAGAACATAAAATGACGTCAAGACGTCATTAAATGCGACGTCGGCCTGTGACGTCTTAAGTCATAAAAGGTCATTTTGGTGCAAATTGTATTTTTCGACCAGTTTTGCCTGTAAATCTATCACGGTCATTGTCTTTAACGTCACCAATCATTGTGACGTCATGACGTCATCCAGTATGATTTTACGTTTTTTCCTATATAACTGTTTAAAAATGGAAATTCTTGTTATAAGTGTTTCTCGTTATCACTTGTTGCGTAAGATCGTACGGCGGATGGTTAACTTTTTTGGCTTTATCGCTTGTTGTGCAACATCATACTGCGGATGGTTAGACTGTTTAGGTTGATCATGTGTTGTGTTATGTGACACACTTGCTTACCTGACGTCAGCAACAAACACAGTGTCCAAGGAAGATTTTTTTTTTTTTTTTTTTTTTTTTTTTTTAACTCCGTAAAACTTTTATGTTTTTCCAGTGCTTTTGAACGATTTCTCGTAAATTTCATTTTTTTTTTTTTTTTTTTTTTTCTTCCTTGTACGTCAGTGCTGCGGATGGAGGATGGAGGAGGGGGGGGGGATTTCGGGTTACTTTGTCGGTGTGAGATGGTGTTGCTGAGAGAGGGCGTTCCCTTTCTAACTTTTCTCCGTCAGTTTTACAGTAAATCAATGAAGATCAATGTCTTTATCATCACTAACCATTGTGACGTCATGACGTCATTGAGTATGATTTTACATGTTAAGCCTGACATGGAAAGCCCATGTTTGATCAGGTTCTGATCAAAATCTAGTAGGGGCTTACCACATTGCTCTAGAAACCATTATTGCGTTTCTTTGTTTATTAGGGCTTTCCACCTTTCAGTGGAAAGACCTCTTGTTTTCGTTCTGTTTATTCTTATTAGGGCTTTCCACCTTTCAGTGGAAAGACCTTTTGTTTTCGTTCTGTTTATTAGGGCTTTCCACTTTTCAGTGGAAAGACTTCTTGTTTTCGTTCTGTTTATTCTTATTATTATTAGGGCTTTCCACCTTTCAGTGGAAAGACCTCTTGTTTTCGTTCTGTTTATTCTTATTATTCTTTTTCTTCTTCTCCCCAGCACTTTTCATAGTACGACTGGTCGAACGGCCTCTAAATTCACCTCAGTGATAGAGCTCAGTCTGGAATAGTGTCCCGAAGCTTTTGGGGTCATGACGTCATCCAAGATGGCCGCCAGTGACGTCATCAGACAAATCTTGTTCGCGCTAGATCTCAAACATTTATAATCGGATTTGAATGAAAATTTCACAGATTGTAGGGTTCAGGGTCTAATTGTGCTTGAATGTAAAAACGTGTCTCTATGTAATAACGTCTTGACGTCAGTGACGTCACAATGTTACGAAAAGTCATTTTTTTCAATGATTGCATTTTTCATGTTTTTTTAGTGTAACATCCATCAGTGTCATTGTTTCAATCGACTCTGACAGTTTTAACGTCATGACGTCATTCAAAATGGCCGCCAATGACGTCATTTAAGAAATCTTGTAATCGCTATATCTCCTTTTTTTATGATCCGATTTTGATGCAACTTTCACAGCCTGTAGGGAAATAGGATGTGTTGTGCCAGAATGTCGCAAATTATCATGACGTCATCTAAGATGGCCGCCAGTGACGTATGATACAAATCTTGTTAGCGCAAGATCTCCAACATTTGTAGTCGGATATGAATGAAACTTTTACAGATTGTAGAGTTCGGGGTCTAGTTGTGCATGAATTTAAAAACGTGTCTCTATATAATAACGTCCTGACGTCAGTGACGTCATAATATTATGAAAAATCCGTTTTTTTTACTGATTGCATATATTGAGGTATTTTAATGCAAAATTTATCAATGTCATTGTTTGAATAGACGCTGACAGTTTTAACGTCATGACGTTATCCAAAATCGCCGCCAATGACGTCATTTAAGAAATCTTGTAATCGCTATATCTCCTGCATTTATTATCGGATTTTGATGCAACTTTCACAGCCTGCAGGGAATTAGGTTGAGTTGTGGATGAATGTCAAAAATGGTCATGACATCATCAAAGATGGACGCCAGTGACGTCAAGATAAAAATCTTGTAAGTGCTAGATCTCAACCATTTATAGTTGGATTTGAATTAAACTTTCACAGCTTGTAGAGTTCAGGGTCTAGTTATGCAAAAAGATCAAAACGTGTCTCTATGTTATAACGTCTTGACGTCAGTGACGTTACAATGTTAATATAAATCCGTTTTCTTTACTGTTTGCATTTTTTAAGTTGTTTTACTGCAAAATCAACATAACGTTAGTAGTTTTAATGTTATGACGTTATCCAAAATGGCCGCCAATGACGTCATTATAGAAATATTATAATCGCTATATCTCCTTCATTTATGATCGGATCTTGATAAAACTTTCACAGGAACTCTACATTCAACGTCTGGTTGTGCAATAATGTCGAAGTTTGTTATGTCGTCATCAAAGATGGCCACCAGTGACGTCATAAAGGAAATCTTGTTAAGACTATATCTTCTCTATTTATGATCGGATTTGAACAAAACTTTCACAGATTGTAGAGTACGGGATCTGGTTGTGCACAGACGTCATACGGTATCCCGACGTCATGACGTCAAAATATTCAGAAAATCGATTTTTTTACTGATCGCATTTCCGAAGTTATTTTTTTGATATATCAATCAGTTTTCATCAACTTAGACAACACTGACAGTTGTGACGTCATGACGCCATTAAAAACAGGAAAGCCCGTTTGATCAGGTTCTGATCAAAATCTATTCTTTTTCTTCTTCTTCTTCTTCTTCTCCCCAGCACTTTTTATAGTACGACTGGTCGCACGGCCTCTAAATTTTACACAGTGATAGAGCTCAGTCTAGAATAGTGTCCCGAAGGTTTTGGGGTCATGACGTCATCCAAGATGGCCGCCAGTGACGTCATCAGACAGATCTTGTAATTGCTAGAACTCAAACATTTATGTTCGGATTTGATTGAAACTTTCACAGATTGTAGGATTCAGGATCTAGTTGTGCTTGAATATAAAAAAGTGTCTCTATGCAATAACGTCTTGACGTCAGTGACGTCACAATGTTACGAAAAGTCCTTTTTTTTCAATGATTGCATTTTTCATGTTTTTTTACCTTAAAATCAATCAGTGTCATTGTTTCAATCGACTCTGACAGTTTTAACGTCAGGACGTCATTCAAAATGGCCGCCAATGACGTCATTTAAGAAATCTTGTAATCGCTATATCTCCTTTATTTATGATCGGATTTTGATGCAACTTTCACAGCCTGTAGGAAAATAGGATGTGTTGTGCCAGAATGTCGAAAATTATCATGACATCATCCAAGATGGCCGCCACTGACGTCATGATACAAATCTTGTTAGCGCAAGATCTCAAACATTTATAGTCGGATTTGAATGAAACTTTCACAGATTGTAGAGTTCAGGGTCTAGTTGTGCTTGAATGTAAAAACCTGTCTCTATGAAATAACGTCTTGACGTCAGTGACGTCACAATGTTACGAAAAGTCATTTTTTTTCAATGATTGCATTTTTCATGTTTTTTTAGTGTACCATCCATCAGTGTCATTGTTTTAATCGACTCTGACAGTTTTAACGTCATGACGTCATTCAAAATGGCCGCCAATGACATCATTTAAGAAATCTTGTAATCACTATATCTCCTTTATTTATGATCGGATGTTCATGCAACTTTCACAGCCTGTAGGGAAATAGGATGTGTTGTGCCAGAATGTGGAAAATTATCATGACGTTATCCAAGATGGCCGCCACTGACGTCATGATACAAATCTTGTTAGCTCAAGATCTCCAACATTTATAGTCGGATTTGAATGAAACTATCACAGATTGTAGAGTTCAGGGTCTAGTTGTGCCTGAATGTAAAAACCTGTCCCTATATAATAACGTCCTTACGTCAGTGACGTCATAATATTATGAAAAATCCGTTTTTTTTACTGATTGCATATATTGAGGTATTTTAATGCAAAATTTATCAATGTCATTGTTTGAATAGACGCTGAGAGTTTTAACGTCATGACGTTATCTAAAATGGCCGCCAATGACGTCATTTAAGAAATCTTTTAATCGCTATATCTCCTACATTTATTATCGGATTTTGATGCAACTTTCACAGCCTGCAGGGAATTAGGTTGAGTTATGGATGAATGTCAAAAATGGTCATGACGTCATCAAAGATGGACGCCAGTGACGTCAAGATAAAAATCTTGTAAGTGCTAGATCTAAACCATTTATAGTTGGATTTGAATTGAACTTTCACAGCTTGTAGAGTTCAGGGTCTAGTTATGCAAAAAGATCAAAACGTGTCTCTATGTTATAACGTCTTGACGTCAGTGACGTTACAATGTTATTAAAAATGCGTTTTCTTTACTGTTTGCATTGTTTAAGTTGTTTTACTGCAAAATCAACATAACGTTAGTAGTTTTAATGTTATGACGTCATCCAAAATGGCCGCCAATGACGTCATTTAAGAAATCTTGTAATCGCTATATCTCCTTCATTTATGATCGGATTTTGATGCAAATTTCACAGCCTGTAGGGAATTAGGTTAGATTGTGCAAGAATTTCGAAAATTGTCATGACGTCATCCAAGATGGCCGCCAGTGACGTCATGATAAAAATTTTGTTAACGCTAGAACTCAAATATTTGTAGTCGGATTTGAAAGAAACTTTCACAGATTGTACAGTTCAAGGTCTGGTTGTGCATGAATGTAAACACGTTTCTCTAGGTAATAACGTCTTGACGTCAGTGACGTTACAATGTTATAAAAAATCCGTTTTCTTTACTGATTGCATTTTTTAAGTTGTTTTTACTGCAAAATCAATCATTGTCATTGTTTCAGTCAACGTTAGTAGTTTTAATGTTATGACGTCATCCAAAATGGCCGCCAATGACGTCATTATAGAAATATTATAATCGCTATATCTCCTTCATTTATGATTGGATCTTGATAAAACTTTCACAGGAACTCTACATTCAACGTCTGGTTGTGCAATAATGTCGAAGTTTGTTATGTCGTCATCAAAGATGGCCACCAGTGACGTCATAAAGGAAATCTTGTTAAGACTTTATCTTCTCTATTTATGATCGGATTTGAACAAAACTTTCACAGATTATAGATTACGGGATCTGGTTGTGCACAGATGTCATACGGTATCCCGACGTCATGACGTCAGTGACGTCAAAATATTCAGAAAATCCGTTTACTGGTCCCATTTTCGAAGTTATTTTCTTGATATATCAATCAGTTTCATCAGCTTAGACAACTCTGACAGTTGTGACGTCATGACGCCATTAAAATCAGGAAAGCCCGTTTGATGAGGTTTCTGATCAAAATCTAGTTATTATTATTATTCTTTTTCTTCTTCTTCTCCCCAGCACTTTTCATAGTAAGACTGGTCGCACGGCCTCTAAATTTTACACAGTGATAGAGCTCAGTCTGGAATAGTGTCCCGAAGCTTTTGGGGTCATGACGTCATCCAAGATGGCCGCCAGTGACGTCATCAGACAAATCTTGTTCGCGCTAGATCTCAAACATTTATAGTCGGATTTGAATGAAAATTTCACAGATTGTAGAGTTCATGGTCTAGTTATGCTTGAATGTAAAAACCTGTCTCTATATAATAACGTCTTGACGTCAGTGACGTCACAATGTTACGAAAAGTCCTTTTTTTTCAATGATTGCATTTTTCATGTTTTTTTAGTGAAACATCCATCAGTGTCATTGTTTCAATCGACTCTGATAGTTTTAACGTCATGACGTCATTCAAAATGGCCGTCAATGACGTCATTTAAGAAATCTTGTAATTGCTATATCTCCTTTATTTATGATTGGATTTTGATGCAACTTTCATAGCCTGTAGTGAAATAGTATGTGTTGTGCTAGAATGTCGAAAATTATCATGACGTCATCCAAGATGGCCGCCACTGACGTCATGATACAAATCTAGTTAGCGCAAGATCTCCAACATTTATAGTCGGATTTGAATGAAACTTTCACAGATTGTAGAGTTCGGGGTCTAGTTGTGCATGAATGTAAAAACGTGTCTCTATATAATAACGTCCTGACGTCAGTGACGTCATAATATTATGAAAAATCCGTTTTTTTTACTGATTGCATATATTGAGGTATTTTAATGCAAAATTTATCAATGTCATTGTGTGAATAAACGCTGACAGTTTTAACATCATGACGTTATCCAAAATGGCCGCCAATGACGTCATTTAAGAAATCTTGTAATCGCTATATCTCCTGCATTTATTATCGGATTTTGATGCAACTTTCACAGCCTGCAGGGAATTAGGTTGAGTTGTGGATGAATGTCAAAAATGGTCATGACGTCATCAAAGATGGACGCCAGTGACGTCAAGATAAAAATCTTGTAAGTTCTAGATCTCAACCATTTGTAGATGGATTTGAATTAAACTTTCACAGCTTGTAGAGTTCAGGGTCTAGTTATGCAAAAAGATCAAAACGTGTCTCTATGTTATAACGTCTTGACGTCAGTGACGTTACAATGTTATTATAAATCCGTTTTCTTTACAGTTTGCATTTTTTAAGTTGTTTTACTGCAAAATCAACATAACGTTATTAGTTAAATGTTATGACGTCATCCAAAATGGCCGCCAATGACGTCATTATAGAAATATTATAATCGCTATATCTCCTTCATTTATGATCGGATCTTGGTAAAACTTTCACAGGAACTCTACATTCAACGTCTGGTTGTGCAATAATGTCGAAGTTTGTTATGTCGTCATCAAAGATGGCCACCAGAGACGTCATAAAGGAAATCTTGTTAAGACTTTATCTTCTCTATTTATGATCGGATTTCAACAAAACTTTCACAGATTGTAGATTACGGGATCTGGTTGTGCACAGATGTCATACGGTATCCCGACGTCATGACGTCAGTGACGTCAAAATATTCAGAAAATCGATTTGTTTACTGGTCCCATTTTCGAAGTTATTTTCTCGATATATCAATCAGTTTCATCAGCTTAGACAACTCTGACAGTTGTGACGTCATGACGCCATTAAAATCAGGAAAGCCCGCTTGATCAGGTTTCTGATCAAAATCTAGTTCTTATTATTCTTTTTCTTCTTCTCCCCAGCACTTTTCATAGTACGACTGGTCGCACGGCCTCTAAATTTAACACAGTGATAGAGCTCAGTCTGGAATAGTGTCCCGAAGCTTTTGGGGTCATGACGTCATCCAAGATGGCCGCCAGTGACGTCATCAGACAAATCTTGTTCGCGCTAGATCTCAAACATTTATAGTCGGATTTGAATGAAAATCTAACAGATTGTAGGGTTCAGGGTCTAGTTGTGCTTGAATGTAAAAACGTGTCTCTATGTAATAACGTCTTGACGTCAGTGACGTCACAATGTTACGAAAAGTCCTTTTTTTCAATGATTGCATTTTTCATGTTTTTTTTAGTGTAACATCCATCAGTGTCATTGTTTCAATCGACTCTGACAGTGTTATTTCTTTCTACCCGGGTTTAATATAATTATACAAATGATCATATTTAGTGTCTTTATAAAACAGTTCAAAACCTGTTATTTTAGTATGGTGCATCAATTAATTCGTGAAGGCGGTACATCATGCACATCTTTTTTTTGTTTATAAAGAAATCTAGTCCAAAACCTGATGTCATGAGACTTCCGGTCTAGATTTCTTAAAAAATAAATTAAAGAAACGTTATGAAATTACCAATATTAGCACCTATGCGATATCTACACACGATGCTAGCGTTGTAATAAACTGCGATTTTATTGCCAAGTTTAAAACAGCCAACAATGGCGCGTAACCATAGTCAGGAAATAACTTCTTCGAGCCTTTTCGTGATTTATGGTTCGTTTAATTTATTTTATCAAGTTAATGCAACAATAATGTATTTGAACAATTCTGAAAAAAAATAAAATAAAATGTACTCCTTTCAATTGATAGTACATTATCTTTTTTTTTCAAACAATGACTTTATGTTCAAATGATTTTAAGTCAATGCATTAAAAATGCCATCATCTGTTTTAAAACTGAAACTAAAAAATGTTGTAGAATTACATGAATATAAAACAGTATTTTCCATTTGTGGTGTTTTGTTTTAGCATTGGTTAGTTAAACAGGTAATCAGACTCGGGAATTTCCACTATATATATTGTATATACTGCACACTTAATTCACATACTATTCAAAAGAAATTCAAAGATGTTGTGTAAACAAAAGTTTCAGTTAGTAAGAGAAAGGATACAACTGGGATGTTGTAGAAGTTTTATCGCAGTACACTTTGTAAATTCATAAATGTTGAAGTTTCTCTTTGAAAAATTTAGCCATTTTAGTAATGTATTCAATGAAGAGTTTACAAAAATGTGCATCCTAAGTTTGCTCACATGCCAGAGCCAAACACGTACTCGGCCAATAATTGCAACTTTGAAGGAATACTAGTTGCTATTTTAGACGTTTTTCCGAACGGAAATTTCTTACGATTAACAGCAGTACATACAATATATAGCGGAAATTCCCGGGTTGCGTTTCTTTTTCGTTTCAGTATATATTGTATGATAAATGATCATTGACCATGTGGATTGACCAAACGTAAAGCCAATCCATGGACTGGTCACATTTGAATGGTTTCTCCAAAGTAATCTAAAGTTAATAGAATTAAAATTGCATCGTTACAACGAATATATTTTGTTTTATTACGCAATTAGATTGCTGTCTAAATACATAAACTTATGGTAGACTAAGATGAAAACATTTACTCTCAGAATTTAATTAAATTGTATGCAAGCAGGCTTATAGTCAAAATGCTACTGGATAAATAAATCGAGACGCTGATTTCAAAGCTTGATAAACATTTCTAGTGTGTCCCTTTAAAGAAATGTGGATAAAAAAAACCCGAGCACTATATCTGGTTCACGAAAACAGACTTATGAAACGTCTTATTGTTCATACGACACGGTATTAATAAGAACGCACGTTATAGCTACCACGCGTGTACATAAGACTAACGCATACACATATTTTACCTTACATGTAAGTATGTAATACAAAATGAAATACTTAAAACCTACACGTACATTCGTTAAAGTTAATATGAAAAATCGACTGTCATATGTAACCTTGCATGTGTTAGAAATGACGTAAAACACCATGCAAACAAAACAAAGACATTATCAACATTATGCAGATAATACGTAACGTACATAAAACGTGGCACGGTTCCTTACATTTCAATCTGATATTCAAGTTGCCACAAACCGTAAGGCGGTTGAAGGTTCTTGAAATTTCTGATAAAAAAACAACAACAGAAATGAATTGTTTGTAAGTTCTTAAACATTATATCGCTCTTCGAGGCTTTTAATTTTATTAGATACTGGGACCATACGCCGTACGACATGGGGAAGCAAATAACTCCATGTCCACCGCCGTATGCATGCCATCTTCGGGATGGTTAAAATTGTGTACTATTGATTTTATGAATATTGAGTTCTGCTCAACCCGGGGCTAGAGGGCGTGAGCGGTAGCTAGCATATTTAACTACCGCTCATGAACAGTCTCAATCAAACCGAGACTGCAATATTTCGTATGTGTCGTGCTCGGCCGTTTCCAAAGGTCCATTATCATACTCTTTACTATAGTTTATATCTTTTTTCATATAATCATGATAATCTGAACGAAGTAAACATAAGTTAATCCACATTTGTAACATGGAGATCGCGTAATCGTCAATAAATTAGCAAGCTATCGTGCAGTGATAATTGGGGAAAACAATATTCTATGTCTCTCCCATTAGTTTTTCTACATATAGATTAACTTGTATTTGTTCAGTCATTAATATTAATTATAATATTAGTATATAACAAATAGTTTTGGAACGTAATTAATTGTTAATTTTAACGGAGTAAGTATACTTATTAAACACTGTAATACCAATACTATATTATATTTATATAATACATTGCGTACGTACACCGTACACTATATCAACACGTATGCAGGCGCAAGCTAACACGACAGGGTACCCCACAGGCTGACGTAAACATTAAAACGTGTACATGACAGAAACACTGCATACATGATTCTTAGCTGTACTCATTCAAGTTCTACAAGCACGGGCGTGTGACAATTACACGAACATTCGCGATACTTAAACGAACAATCTTGATTAGTTAACATGCACGTACCAGGGGCGGATCCAGGATTTCAGCTTAGTGGAGGCGTATGATTTTGGTCAATTTTCGGGTCGGTCCGTATCTAGCCTCATAAAACGGTTGCGGTAGTTGAAAGGGTAAAAAATTCCGTTTTCAACTAAAAGGATTAAACAATGTGTTAATGAAACCAGTCATTAGCCATTATGCGTCGAACTAGCGAAGCGAGGCAGAAAAAAAATATACTGAGGGCGTGCATCGAAATTGTTTAACACAAAGGATTTAAAGGGAATGTAGCGATACAGCCAAACCATCTTTAGTATTAAGAGTTCTGAAAAACTTGAATAAGGGTGAAAGAATTAAATTATCAAAATCGGATGATAAACAGAGAAGATATGATCATTTGAAGTTTCTGTTGAAACATATATGGAAGCAGCCATTTTGAAAGCTATGACATCACGGTTCAAAATTACCATATATGGAATAGTTATACATATGAAAATTTACACATTTATAGGGAAAAACGACAGCAATTGTATGAAACATATGTAATACTTAATGGCAATAATGCTTTATATGACCAGTAAACACTTTTACATTCATTTGCAATGATTTTCTTCATTTTAAACGATATTTATCAATATTTCATATATGGTAATATGAAACTATGATGTCCTAGTTCTAAAATGGCGGCTCCTATATCCTTTTTAGAACAACCATTTAATGGTCATATCTTTTTTGTTTATCATCCGATTTTGATAATTCTTTCAACCTTTTCCAAGTTGTTCAGAACTCTCAATAATAGAGGTGTTTGGATGTGTCGCTACAATCCCTTTAACAATGTGTTAATTAAACCACTCATTAGCCATTATGCGTCGAGCGAGCGAAGCGAGAATTGTTTTTATACTGAGGGTGTGCTTCGAAATTGTTTAACACAAAATGGATTTAACAATGTGTTAATTAAACCAGTCATTATCCATTATGCGTCGAGCGAGCGAAACGAGCGAGAATTTTTTTATACTGAGGTGCATCGATATTGTTTAACACAAAAAGGATTTAACAATATGTTCATTTAACCACTCATTAGCCATTATGCTTCCAGCGAGCGAAGGGAGAGAGAAAAAAATATATACTGAGAGCGTGCATCGAAATTGTTTGATATTTTATCTACAGTAACATGGACATACATGTATGATCCGGAAACTTTATGGGGGTGGGAGGGGGGGGGGGCGCCGGGTGGATCCCCCTGGATCCGCTAGTGCGTACGAAATAGTTCATATTCATTAAACATATTTTCAGGAGTGTGTGTTTAACATAAACAAGTATGTTAACATAAACAAGTACGCTACTTAACGACGTAACAGATCAATTTAAACTGTTGACATAGTTTGCACGTGTATTTACAAGAATTTGCTTATAGTTTTTTTCAGAAAACCAGAAACTTCAGGAAGAAGAGACAAGTGGATCACATAACGATTCTCCTAAGCATATACCACTGATGAAACAGAGCGCACATATTTTTTTCATTATGTATTGCATTATGTTAAATTTGATATTTCGACTTGATTGATGTTCACATTGTTTCTGCTACTACTACTGCTGCTACGACTGTTACTGCTACTAATGCAACTACTGCTGCTTCTGCTTCTACTATTACTACTACTACTACTACTACTATTACTACTAACTACTACTACTGATGTTGCTCTGCTGCTACGTCTACTGCTAATGCTGCTGTTCTGCTGCAGCTACTACTGCTGCTGCTGCAGCTTCTACTACTGCTGCTGCTGCTACTAATACTACTACTACTACTGCTGTTGCTACTACTAGTCTACTACTGCTACTATTTCTACTACTACACATATTATTTTTAGTAGTAGTAATGGTATTAGTAGCAGTAGTAGTAGCAGTTCTAAAAGTAGTAGTAGAAGCAGTAGTAGTGTAGTAGCAGGAGCAGTTGTTTAACATAAAGTATTATCATCAACGAAAGCCGTAGTAGTAGTAGTAATTGTTTTGGTATTTATATGCACTCGTTCTTCATCGTATTACGCTCCTAAAGTCTCGCAATATTGTTACGCTGAAAAACTCATGCATATATCCCCATACATATCTAATAACCTATAACTACTCAAAAAAATATCACTTTTAAGTTAGAGAGATGTCTCTTTAACTTCAGGATGTATCTCTTTTTAACGAGATATCTCTGTTCTTTGAGAGCTATCTGTTTTAAAGAGATATCTCTCGCTCTGATGACTTTTGTGTATTTGTGTCGATACGAAAGCTCATTCGCCACTGTATTGGTAACAAATTGGCGAATACTATCCCACATATTGTAGGTTAAGCACATATGTCACCAGGGAAGCTATATTATTCAGGATACTTGTGATTGAAAACATTCATTGTTCACCGCCTCGATGTAATATGCGTTGTTTTTAGTGTAGACCCATGCCTGTTACAAGAAAAAGGTTACCATGCTAAAGCACGATAACATATAAGTTTTCTCACTTCGAGATGAAAATAAATCCTATATTCACGACAAACAAACACATATCCTCTATAAATTGTTATTTAAATTATGTATTTATTTGTTTAAAAAGTGTCTCGTCAGTTGATTGTGTAAATCACAAAAACTACATATTCATGGTCTTTTCTTCTTATTGTGACAAAACGGGGAAATTACCCCGTTATTACATGAATAGGATTTACGCATGACTCAAAACACAGTTTGTTGTTACATGGATGTACAAAAGGCTCAAATGGCAGTTTGTTGTTACTGGGCACTACTTCTGCACAACGAGGAAATTTCCTCGTTTTTACATGGAAAGGATTTACACATGACTCAAAATACAGTTTGTTGTTACTTGGTTCTACTGCGGCAAAAAGCGAGGAAATTTCCTATTTTTTATAGGGATGGGATCTACAAAAGTTTCAAAACGCAGTTTGTTGTAACTGGGCACTACTACTGCAAAACGAGGAAATTTCCTCGTTTTTGCATGGATAGGATTTACACATGACTCAAAACACAGTTTGTTGTTACTTGGCACTACTGCGGCAAAACGAGGAAATTTCCTCGTTTTTACAGGGATGGGATCTACAAAAATTTCAAAACGCAGTTTGTTGGTACTGGGCACTACTGCTGCGAAACGAGAAAATTACCTCGTTTTAACATGGATAGGATTTACACATGACTCAAAACAGTTTGTTGTTACTTGGTTCTACTGCGGCAAGAAACGAGGAAATTTCCTCGTTTTTACAGGGATGGGATCTACAAAAGTTTCAAAACGCAGTTTGTTGTAACTGGGCACTACTACTGTAAAACGAGGAAATTTCCTCGTTTTTGCATGGATAGGATTTACACATGACTCAAAACACAGTTTGTTGTTACTTGGCACTACTGCGGCAAAACGAGGAAATTTCCTCGTTTTTACAGGGATGGGATCTACAAAAATTTCAAAACGCAGTTTGTTGTTACTGGGCACTACTGCTGCAAAACGAGGTAATTACCTCGTTTTACATGGATTGGATTTACACATGACTCAAAACACAGTTTGTTGTTACTTTGTTCTACTGCGGCAAAAAACGAGGAAATTTCCTCGTTTTTACAGGGATGGGATCTACAAAAGTTTCAAAACGCAGTTTTTTATTACTGGGCACTACTGCTGCAAAACGAGGAAATTTCCTCGTTTTTACATGGATAGGATTTACGCATGA
Organism: Cyrtodaria siliqua; assembly: GCA_037043455.1. NCBI lineage: Eukaryota > Metazoa > Mollusca > Bivalvia > Adapedonta > Hiatellidae > Cyrtodaria > Cyrtodaria siliqua. The sequence continues at coordinate 16,301 of JAWPHD010023884.1, forward strand.
CTCAAAACACAGTTTGTTGTTACTTTGTTCTACTGCGGCTAAAAACGAGGAAATTTCCTCGTTTTTACAGGGATGGGATCTACAAAAGTTTCAAAACGCAGTTTGTTGTTACTGGGCACTACTGCTGCAAAACGAGGAAATTTCCTCGTTTTTGCATGGATAGGATTTACACATGACTCAAAACACAGTTTGTTGTTATTTGGCACGTCTGCGGCAAAACGAGGAAATTTCCTCGTTTTTACAGGGATGGGATCTACAAAAATTTCAAAACGCAGTTTGTTGGTACTGGGCACTACTGCTGCGAAACGAGAAAATTACCTCGTTTTTACATGGATAGGATTTACACATGACTCAAAACAGTTTGTTGTTACTTGGTTCTACTGCGGCAAGAAACGAGGAAATTTCCTCGTTTTTACAGTGATGGGATCTACAAAAGTTTCAAAACGCAGTTTGTTGTAACTGGGCACTACTACTGTAAAACGAGGAAATTTCCTCGTTTTTGCATGGATAGGATTTACACATGACTCAAAACACAGTTTGTTGTTACTTGGCACGTCTGCGGGAAAACGAGGAAATTTCCTCGATTTTACAGGGATGGGATCTACAAAAGTTTCAAAACGCAGTTGTTTGTTACTGGGCACTACTGCTGCAAAACGAGGACATTTCCTCGTTTTTGCTTGGATAGGATTTACGCATGACTCAAAACACAGTTTGTTGTTACTTGTCACTGCTGCGGCAAAACGAGGAAATTTCCTCGTTTTTACATGGATAGGATTTACACAGGACTCAAAACAGAGTTTGTTGTTACTGGGCACTACTGGAAATTTCCTCGTTTTTGCATGGATAGGATTTACACATGACTCAAAACACTCTTTGTTGTTACTTGGCACTACAGCTGCAAAACGTGGAAATTTCCTCGTTTTTATACACATGACTAAAATACAGTTTGTTGTTACTTGGTTCTACTGCGGCAAAAAACGAGGAAATTTCCTCGTTTTTACATGGATATCTTCAAAAGACTCAAAACACAGCTTGTTGTTACTGGGCACTACTGCCGTAAAACGAGGAAATTTTCTCGTTCATCCATGGATAGGATTTGCACATGACTCAAAACACAGTTTGTTATCACTTTTACTGGGCACTACTGAGGCAAAACGAGGAAATTTTCTCCTTTTTATACACATGACTCAAAATACAGATTGTTGTTACTTGGTTCTACTGCGGCAAAAAACGAGGACATTTCCTCGTTTTTACATGGATATCTACAAGACTCAAAACACAGCTTGTTGTTACTGGGCACTACTGCTGTAAAACGAGGAAATTTCCTCGAGGAAATAGGAAATTTCCTCGTTTTTACATGGATCGGCATAACTGCTGCAAAACGCGGAAATTTCCCCTTTTGTACATGTACTTTAATTTGATTGTGTTTGATCATTGTACATACCTTTTAATAATAAAGATTAATACCATATATTGTTTTACGTTGTATATTATGCTATGAAAATGCGAGGAAATTTCCACGCTCGTATCAATGTGGCCTCTGCATGGAGCACATTTTAGCTCTTGGATAGCACGTTGTTCTGCAAAGTGAAAATTGGGCGGTGTTTATTTGCATTTTTACCCTATATAAATTGCTCATTTATATTTTGAAAAATGGATTTTATTGGCAAATCCCTTTTTATTCTGGCGCCTCTTATTATTTGTTTTACCCTTTTTTCAGAGCATAAGATATTTTATTAACCAATTAATTAATTATAAATGTGATGTTAATTCCGTCAATGACATGACGTAACCGAAGTGACGTCTTCTAACGTAAGTGACGTCTTCTAACGTAAGTGACGTCGCTAAAACCGTTAAAATGCATCCCGGCGAGAGGACGTTAGCGTCAGTGGCTAACAGAGTAATGACTCTAGACGGACTAATTGATGAGGGGAGGTATCGTGAAGTTAATGAAACTGAGTCGGAATCGTTTGTTAACAAAATGAGGAATATAAATACAGTGAAAAAGACAAAATCTGACCTCAAATTATTCACCATAACGTCACTGTAAATAAACAGCGGATTTAAACAGATACTCAGTAAAGGTAAACGCTTTATCTTAATATTACAATCGTAACGCTTGCTTATGTGTACAGTATGTCATATTATTTTAAAAATCTTAATCATTAAGAATAAACGTTATTTAAACCTTTTTCCGCTGGTAAAATGGTGCACTCTGACGACTTTTGGGAGACACTTTTGGGGATAAAAAGAGCATAGCCTATCAGGAAAAAGGTTTTCGGTTGGGTTCGCAGTGCCTAAAAGCAGCTACGCCACTAGAAACATTTTTTTAGAAAACGTAAAAATCTAGGCCTATATATATTTGCAAATTTGTGATTTGGCTCATCGGTTCAACTGAAATTAATTTAATTCACATTATATATATGACAAAATTAACATTGTAACGGTTAAATACAGAGAAAATGCGTATATATATGAGAAAATGCGTATATATATGATAAAAAGATTAAAACATGGGTGATGCGTTATTGCCCATCACATCGGCCCTCGACCAATATCGGACGTCGAACAGGAAATGTAGCATTCAAAGATCAAATTCAACTAAATACACGCATCGAAACAAACAACAATAACAAGTATAAATACAAAGCAAGGTATATAATGTCACAAACATAACATGGTTGACAATAGGGCTACCGCCTTGGAACGACCAGCGGCAAAAATGGCCACTGGGGGTATAAAACAAGTTCTATAGTGCACCAAAGTTCACTCGTATTACCATATTGTCATTAAATGGGTCATAATTAAAACTGAGTCTGCTACTTTCTTCTCTTCTTTGTATTCCTTGCCTCCGAAGTATTCAATTTACTGCATTGACATTCAGACTACGGTTCGTTTAGAGAATGTGGCGGAAAACGGTTACGCCTGCGATATTAGTCTGTAGTGGTATTACTTACTGTTCCTTTGAGATCAAGATATCACATAGCAGTTGATATTTATATTCAATTATATATATACTGAAAGGAAAAAGAAACGCAGGGTGCGTATTTCCGCTATATATTGCATATACTGCACACTTAATTCCATATATATTCCAAGGAAATCCCAAGATGTTTTGTAAAAAAAAAAGTGCAGTTAGTTAGAGAAAGGACACAACTGTGATGTTGTAGACGTTTTAATCACAGTACACGTTGTAACAAGAAATCCATAAATGCTGAAGTTCCTCTTTGAAAAATTGAGCCAGTTCAGTACTGTATTTAATGTTAAGGGATTGCAACATTTAAAGCCTAAGTTTGCTCACCTGCTTGAGCCAAATGCGCATTCTGACGATAATGAAACTTTAAAGGGGTAACCATTGGTGTGTTCAGTGCTGTTTTAACCTTCTGTTTAAAAGGACAGGCGCTAGGTCGCCCTGTACCATTCGATTAGCAGTAGCATATTAAACATACAATATTTAGCGGAAATACGCACCCTGCGTTTCTTTTTCCTTTCAGTTTATATAAAACCAGTTTAATAATTATTAACAATTCTCCCAATAATAGCACAGATTGTTCGCGACAGAATGTCTATCAATATCATTGTTAATAAAAGTAAAGAAGCAAAACTTTCACGTCCACTTAAAAACAATTTAAGCAATATTTGACATTATAGCAACACAGATTGGTCTCGAAAATCCCAAAGCACCAATTGGAAAAAACACTACTGAATCATTACCCGATGATACTTTTAAATGCCACCACACGGCACTAAAGGAACGCTAGTATAAGTCTCAATAAACCCTTAAAAATACCCTTTGATACCAACGAGTACAAACAAGGGAGGAACTGGAAGTATACGATTCGGATTTATTGAGTATGTTAATGAAAGATAATGTAAGATGTAACACCGAAATAAACTGTTTTCGAGTCGTTGTCATTTATTCCACAACTGAGGTACACATATCTGGAACTTTGTTCCTTCAACTATCCATATAGAAGTCTTGAAAATCGAACGTCTTAACCCCTATCGATATATTTGGTTTTGTTTACAAATTTCACTTCCGTACACGCAATGTCCATTTCATAATGTTCACCACATCTCTATGAGTAGACAGATGGCGTTATGCGGTTCTGTCCACAGTCAGCAAATAGTCCTGCAAAACAAAGCTCATACAAGCTAATAAAATCTGCCGGACATCGAACAATCAACGAGAAAAGCAGAGCGCCGAACTGTACATTGGTCAACAGCTAAACATGCAGTGCGTTGCACAATGATAAGGTCATAACCCCTTTTGATAAACGTTTTAACACGTTGCATAAATATGTGTTTGAAAGTGATTATGACCAAGTATCTAAGTCACATCATCATAGACGTCAGGTTGTGGCCTTTTCGCAACAACTTTCATCTTTGGACACAGGTTTTAAATGGGTGACTTTTTACTGTGTTTAGTAAACGCCGCATTTCCTGCTCGACTTTCATGCCTGCTTCTACTGTCACATTTAGTGATGCTATCACCGTGCGGCGACCTTAACAATCATACTGTTATCATTTTATTCCACAAGAT
>JAWPHD010023885.1:0-20838 GCA_037043455.1 Cyrtodaria siliqua
AGAGATCACATGGTTGATCACGTGGGTTAATGCAGCTGCTCGTGAGTATGGGCGGTTTTCAATGAATTGGAGTTCATTATTTGTTTTGTATGCGTTCTGTTTAAAGGGGTTCTAGTATATAACAAGAAAACTGTGATACAAAGTATCACATAGCGGCGTAAAAATAATTTCTATGATAGACTATGTAATGGAAATGGGAATAATGAAGTAACAAGACATTTTAATGTTTAGAACAACAATTTTAATGAAACAAATGTGTATGTATGAAGCATGGTATTAAGAAATATTAGAAAATGGAAATGTTATGTACCCTTCCGGAAAAATGGATTGTCCTTAAGTCTATATACAGAAAATGTAAACACCAGTTGAAGAATAAAGTGATCCCTATATGCCTGCCATGCTACCACGCAACACAACATGCAATCTATTTATGTTTAACGACATTTATGCAACTAGAAATCTTAACAGTGTCTCGAAATAAAAAACACCTGCAAGTGCAGAATTGAATAGTAATAGCCTTGTAGGACCATATTCTTCCCAGATCACATTTTTCACACACTTGTGAAGAATAAGATCCTATTCTTCACATTTTCAAATGTGACATGTGTGTTTGTCCAAAAAGGGGGTTAACAAGAAAATCACATTTTTCACAGATTCTGTCCGTGCCTTTTAGTGTTGCAACGTATTTATGGCATCATTATCATCATCATCATCATCATCATCATCATCATCATCATCATCATCTTGAGGGGCAGATATATAATTATTATTGTTTTGCCTTCGACGTCTGTCCGTCCGTCCGTCCGTCCGTCTGTCTGTCTGTCTCCATAACCCCTGGCCAGATTCACACGAGTGATTGGTACCAAACCTAGTTGTGCATATCGCCTTTGCGTTCTGTTCGCTTAATTTTTGTCAGAGTTATAGCACTTTGTTATTTTTTCTAAATAGAATATATAGGGGAGACATTATCCTAAACCCATTCTCGGATTTTGATAAAGAATTATTAGTATGAAGCCTAATTATGCATTGTGAGACCGCATAAAGCTCGCTTCGCATAACGCGAATTATTATTATTATTATTATTATAACACAATTAGTGTTCTTATTCACAAGTTGGGGAGCTTTATGCGAATTGAGTATACAAACCCTCCGCGCGTTGTGAAGAGTTGCCTGCCCTTGATTCAGCAAACGTATGTCAAAAAGCTTATCACCAATGGAGGGTCATGGGTTCGAGCCCCACTAGCGGCGCTAACGACCTGACTCTTTAAGTGAGAAAGTTGACTGTTTCTTACGAACCTTCCTTCCCAGGAAATATGGTTAGGTAAACTATCCGCCTGTACATGACTGAAATACTGTTGAAAACGGGCGTTAAACTTGGAAATCAAACAAAACAAACAATGTCGTATGTTGACATGTTACACACGGTAGTAACTACATTTGTCACCAATCCTAATCATTCTTGGACTCATTGGCTATGCCTGTCAGATCTTTATAAGTTCAGTTTTCAGCCAGATTGGACCACTGGGTCAAGATTTACGTGCCATTAATTTATCAAAAGTTGCTGTTTTTAAGAATGTTTACAATCTAGCATGCTCATTTCTTAATCGATCCTGTCCATACATGGAAATACATGTAATATTTGTGGCATAAAGATCTCGATAAAGGTCGATTTTGAGCCCGATTAAAAGGTCGGATCAAGAGTTGTATGCCCTTGATTTATCAAAGAATGGCATATTTAGCAATGTGAACACTCTAGCACCTTTATTGTTTACTGATCCGAATAATATGTTATACACGATCTATTAGTGATGGGAATCGGTTGGAATTTCATAATCGATTAATCGGCTAGATAAAAGCGATATATATCGATTAACAATCGGAGCAGATCGGACCATTGTGTGATGAGTTGCATGCTCTTGTCAGATCTTTATAAGTTCAGTTTTCAGCCAGATTGGACCACTGGGTCAAGATTTACGTGCCATTAATTTATCAAAAGTTGCTGTTTTTAAGAATGTTTACAATCTAGCATTCTCATTTCTTAATCGATCCTGTCCATACATGGAAATACATGTAATATTTGTGGCATAAAGATCTCGATAAAGGTCGATTTTGAGCCCGATTAAAAGGTCGGATCAAGAGTTGTATGCCCTTGATTTATCAAAGAATGGCATATTTAGCAATGTGAACACTCTAGCACCTTTATTGTTTACTGATCCGAATAATATGTTATACACGATCTATTAGTGATGGGAATCGGTTGGAATTTCATAATCGATTAATCGGCTAGATAAAAGCGATATATATCGATTAACAATCGGAGCAGATCGGACCATTGTGTGATGAGTTGCATGCTCTTGTTGTGCCCCCCCCCCCCCCCCCCCCCCCCCCCCCCCCCCTCCCCCCTCTCTTGAAGAAGCGGAGTATATGGCTTTGCACATGGCGTCGGTTTGTAGAACATGTATATTAACTTGAGGACAGTTAGGCATAGTATCCTTAATTTGGTATGCGCGTTGGTCACGCGTATTGATTTTGAAGTCAAATGTCAAGGTCGCGGTGACTTTGGACAATGGAACGATAGATAATGGTTGGGTCTACGCCCCTCAAACTTGGTATGGAGGTTAATTATGACCAGTAGTTGATCCCTACTGATTTTGAGGTCAGTAGGTCAAAGTTCAAGGTCGCTTCACCTGGGACAAATCAATAGCCTAACTCAAGAATCCGTAATTTTGGTATGCAGTTTGGACATGACTAGTAGATAACCCTTTTTAATCATGAGACCATTAGGTCAATATCAAGATGACCTTGGCCAAGAATACATTTTCTATCACTTAAGAACGATTGTGCTGTAATTCTCAAACTTTGTATACATGTTGTCCACGACCAGTAGGGACATGTATGTTTACAAACATATATTGTACTTGATACATGTATAGTAACATCTCTTTCCTTTTTGGCCAATGTGACCGCTTTAAATAGAGACATCTTGGCTAAACTATGCGGTAAAACATGTAGGATTGGTCGATACCGTGAGTCTGTCCTGTTGGTCCGTTTTTACGTGTCTGCTCCATAACTTCCTCATGCATGGACCCATGCAAGACCCAGGTCCGTAGCTTGAAGGTCAAGGTCACACATAGTGGTCAACTGTCAGGGTCTATGTATATAAGCAGACAATGTAATTATGACCGTGTCGGCTCTATAATTTCAACTTGCATTAACCGATGTTCATATAAAACACCCAAAACTTCTTTTTGCGGGGATAAAGCAGTTCACAAGAGCACCGCTAAAGCCCAGGTCACACCTACACGTTCTTGGCTACGTTCTACCACTTCTATACCGATCGTCCCCGTTCTAATAGATCGTGGGAGAACGTGTGACTTTTGGCGGCAACTATGAATCAGCCGATCCCACACGATGAGCCACGACTCTACTAGGTTCTCTGGCGATTAGCCGGGTTCTCACTACGTTCATACACCATGTAATGTGAGAATTGATCGTATTGGGTCGTGTCATGAACGTGTGTGCCCACGGCAATGCTACGTTCTGTCAAGATCATGTCCCGATGTACTACGTTGTACTCCACGAACTCTCCCGACCATTCAAGTTCTGTCACGTTTGTTGTACGTCCTGATACGTCCTGACACGGTGTCACAACGACCTCACACGTTGCTGACACGATCACACCCGTCCCCAGAAGATCTACCACGTTCACAGACGATCATGATCACGTGATACTGTCAATTTCAAATACTAGAGTATACATAGGGGCTTTTTTTCAGTTTCACACTTGTAATCTTGCATTCGAGCATGCCACCCAAACAAAAAACCGCTGCTAAAAAGGCGAAAAAGACAATTGTGAGGTGTGTGACTAGAAGTCCGAGTCCTCCAAGTCATTACTGTCGCGTTCTACTAAGATCTGCTACGTCCACGCACGATTGCCACCACGTTCTTACTACGGAAGCACTACGACGAGCCCAGAGTAACGACGATCTACTACGCATTCACACGTTCTATTAAAAGTCACACGTTCTGCCACGTCCATTTTGAACGGTTTAAAATGAACGTGTCCACCCCACGACCTACCACGTGTTGACAAGAGTTGACAGGATCACTCAAGTTTAGCTACGATGCGATTGACGTTCTCTCACGAGTAGCCACGTTCTCTTAGATCGTAGCAGATCGTGTGGCCAGAACGTGTAGGTGTGACCTAGGCTTAAGCGGAGCAAAATACGCTCGAATGGATTCTTCTGTTGAGTGTAATCTTGAAAACTAAGCATATAGCCAAATGGCATTTGACCTCTAAGTGTGACCTTGGCGCGATGCGAAGCATGCATTTTGCACATCGCCTTGATATGGTGAACATTTGTGCCAAGTTATTTTAAAATCCTTAGTTGCATTACAAAGTTGCAGAACGGACATGAATCCTGGGCTCGAATCTTTGACCTTTAACCGTAAACCTTGACATTGAGCCCACGCACTTGAAACTTGAGTTCTGCGAGTTGTCTTGATGAGGTGAAGACTTGAACCAAGTTTCATGAAAATCCTACAAGTGGTTTAGGAGATATGGATCGGAGACGAAATCCTGGGCTCAAATCTTTGACCTGCAACCGCAACCTTTAACTTGAGCTGACTCTCCTGTAACGTGGGTTCTGCACGTCGCCTTGATGAGGCGAAGATTTGAACCTAGTTTTATGAAAATTCTTCAAGGGGTTTAGGAGCGGACACGAAATATTAGCCAAATCCTGGGCTAGGATATTTTACCTTCAACCGTGACCTTGAGCCGACGCGCCTGGAACATGGGTTCTGCACGTTTTCTCGATAATAATAATTGTCTATATTTATAGAGGATAACATGTTTTGACAACGACCATTCTTACACATGGTGCTCTTGAGTACGGAATGAGACTCATTGATTATGGATTTTGGCTCCTACAACAGGGATTTTGGTCTCTGTTATAGTGATAATTGTTTGATATACATGTATAGAATAATTATTTAATAATTTCCTTTGCTTCCGACTAGTTTTATCATGACGTGTTCCGAGTGGGGTTCAAACCTATGACCCTCCGATCGCAAGTCCAACCGCTAACCACTCTGCCACGCCGCGATGAGATGATGGACATACATGCCCGAGTTTCATGAAAATCCTTTCAGGGATTTGGGAGATATGGAGCGGACACGAAATATAATCAAATGTCTTTTAACATCAATGTGTGACCTTGACATTGACCCGATGCGCTATGCACATCGCTTTCGTATGTGAATATTTGTGCCAAGTTATTTTAAAATTCCTCATTTCGTTACAAAGTTACAGCCCAGACACGAAATGCTAACACACGGACATGTACCATACCCTAGTGAACATAAATTACAATTTAGTTTGGCACTAGACGGGATCGAACCCGCACCGCTACGGCGACAGAGCCTAGCAACAACAAATTCGACCACGCTACCAACTGCGCTACCGCAACAACTCCCAAAAAAGGTTTCGCAAGTTAATATACGTTAACCATTTTTGATGGATCAGTTTCTATGGAAATGAACATCATAGCATACGACTTACGGTAAATACATTTCTGAGTTCATAACCCAGTAATATGTGAAAAATTCGATTCAGATGTAAAAATGCACATTTTTGGTAAAATTGCACATTCATATTGAAATGTGAAGAATGCGATTTCATGTCACATCAAAAACCTTCATCGATCACAAATTTCACAGGAAATGTGAAATATGTGACTGTTTTGTGTGAAAAATGAGATCCCATTCTTCACATCTGTGACGAATAGGATCCTATTCTTCACACGTGTGAAAAATGTGATCTGGGAAAAATATGGTCCTACATAGCCTCACTCCTTTAAAGGCTTTAAGGTTTTTGCGCACAATATGACCTATTTATGTGTCGACGTGCCATAAAACACCATTCATTCATTCATTCTTAAAGTGCCAAATGATTCATTTGTTTTAAAACTGTATTTTGAAATTTTGCAGATTGGCTATTTTACAATTTTTTTATATTTTTTTTATACAGTTGCAGTTATTGCTTAGATATAATTGCGCTCTGCACATCATTGTATATTTATTGAGATTAATTCTGGTAATTTGAAAGAAAAAATATAGCTTTGTGGGCAAACACAAAATCAAATATAACATAATTTGTCAAAAGTACAAAAAGGGACATACCTCAGCAAAGATGCATCAACAAGACACTTTTTGTGATATGCCAGAAATAAAACAACAACAAAAACAACAACTGAGCCTCTGTTAGTTATTTTTTTCCATATGCCATATGAGCCTATTTTTTTTCCATATACCATATAGCCAAAATATTATTTTCCATATGCCATATGTTTTTTAATTTTCACCATATTTTTATTTTTAAAGGGGTTGATGCATTATTTTCAAACACAGTTTATCTTAAAGGGCTCTGAAAAACTAGAAAAAAACTGAAGGAATTATCAAAATGCCATGAAAAGTAAAGGAGATATGACTTATTGAAAATGTGCAAAGAACATAAATGGAGGCGGCCCTCTTTGAACGATGACGTCATCGCGCCGTTTTACCATATATGGCATATCGATAAAATGTATTTTAAAGCAAAGAAAATCACTGCAAATGAAAAATAATACTAAAATGTATACATTTTACATCTTTATATTTATTTTTAATAAATTTGCAGTGGTTTTCTTTGCTTTAAAATACATTTTGTCAATATGCCATATATGGTAAAACGGCGCGATGACGTCATCGTTCAAAGATGGCCTCCTCCATTTATGTTCTTTGCACATTTTCAATAGGTCATATCTCCTTTATTTTTCATAGCATTTTGATAATTCTTTCAGCTTTTTTCAAGTTTTTCAGAGCCCTTTAAAAATAAACTGTGTTTGGAAATAGTGCATCAACCCCTTTAAGACATTTTTTTCCATATAGATTTTTTTTCATATGCCATATGAGGCAAATGTTTTTTTCCATATGCCATATGTGCCTCAAAACTGAAGGGAACACGTCATATTGTTCAGTTCAAATCCAAACAACCAAGAGGCCATGTCAGATCATACTTGGCACTGTCTAGGGAACAGCCAGTCTTTGTCACCGTCTTTTACTTTATAAAGTGTGTGTTAGTGTTTTGTATATAGTGGAATAACCATGCAATGTCATAAAACATGTGTGTTTGATTTGAAAATTAAAACAGATTTGTTTGTGTTTGTGTGTGTGTGTGGTGTGTGTGTATGTATGGGGCGGGGTGGGGGAGTGGGGAGCCCGAAACCTGAACAGCACTTTTATTTTATTTTGGCCTAAACTCCATTTTCAATTAAAATTAAAATAAAAATTAAATTATAAAATAAATTAAATCAATTTTATTCAATTAAATTGATCATTAATATTACCATGAAGAAAAAAACCCACACATAATAAAATAACTTTAAATAAGGCACTATTCTCTTACATAAATCCTGCAAGACATCTTCCTGTTGCACACACTGTGGTTCCGTACTATATTATATCTTTCTAATTATTTGTCTGATGCAAAGTGGCTATTTATAGCTCAGCGTGTATTGGCGAGTATAGATTAAAGTGGACTGCTCACCAAAATTCGCCAGCTGATCGCAGGTGAAATGGTCGCTTTGCATTATTTGTTTTTTTCTTCACCAATCCAGTCATTTTTACGGTGGCATAGACGTGATATGTGAGAAAAATAATTTATCTCGTGGCCACGAGTTATTATCTCGTAGCCTCGACTTATTTATCTCGTGACCACGACTTATTATCTCGTGGCCACGACATATTTATCTCGTGGCCACGGCTTATTATCTCGTGGCCACGACTTATATTATCTCGTGGCCACGACTTATCTCGTGGCCACGACTTATTTATCTCGTGGCCACGACATAATTAGCCAATCAGAAGTGCTGAAAAAATACGCTAGAAATCGCGATCTTTCACCCATATTAGGGTATGGGCTCCCTCTCCCCCTACCGGCGCCCCACCCACCCCCCCCATCCGGCCACGCCCATTCTTTTTTTTTTTACATATTGCTGATTTGTTTTTGGTCCATTCATAGACTTATAGCTATGTTGCAGTGTACTCGTTGTTTTGGCGCAGGACGACTCGTCCTTTGCCAAAACAACTCGTTCCAAGTAATATTTAGCCATACAAATTCAATAACCTATAATATTGTATCTTTGCAGATCACGCAAAATGATTTATTATAAACATCGTCATAACTATTTTGAATAATCACGTGACCTAACCGTTCGCCCTACATCCTTTGACGTTGACAGAGTCAAATGAGGAACGAGTGTGCTCTGGGTAGAGATGTAAATGTGTGTGGTGTAACAGAAAGGGGAAGTAACCACTGTGGGGAGTTTGCACAAAAGCTAGCTCTGCTTCGAGACAGTAGTAACCTATCTGTTTGCATACCCCCAACTGAGTCCTATAACAGTAGTCGCATAATGGTGGTCAGTAAATAAATCTCTATTTTTTTTTGTGTAAAAAAGACATTTTCACTAATATAAAGTTCCATTTTTGGTTTATATCACATTGTTGATCTATTTGTTACATTTTTCATGCATTGTCATGTTAAAATTGGGAGTTTTGAAATTTTTTGCTTGAGTACATTACGTGGTCCAAGTATTAGCTTTCATACCCCATCCAACCCCTTCTCCAAGAAGTGAAAACCGGTTTGGCTTAAAAAGTTTGACTAAAACATTTAATAGGTAAATTTAAACATAATTTATTACATTTTTTCAGTAAACATGTTTTTAAATGTGTTTTATTGTCGACATATCCGTTATAAAATCCTGCTAATATAAGCCTTCCCATCGCTTAATGGAATTAAAGCGGGACCACGTAATGACGAATACAATATTTTGGCATTTCAGTCTTTAGGTTTTTAAAGGGAGCTTTAATTCCTGAGACAATTTCTTTCTTAGAAGATACATGACCCCCACTTTTCTGTGTTTTTTTGGGCAGCATATGTGTCATTTGTGATGAGAATGTAAGTTATTCATTTTTAATTTGGGCCTAGATATGAATGACAACATGGCATCTAAAATTTAATTTATACACAACTCAATGCAAAAATCAATGGGCGTGTTACACCTCTAGAAGCTTGCATCACTTCTCGTAGGTAACTGCCAGATGAGGATCACATTCGAGGTTAATACATCTCGTGTGATTCTGATCAGGCATTTACCTTCTCGAGATGATACACATTCCTAGAGCATGTTAGTTATTACTCTAATAATAATCCTATTATAAGCATGACGTGATATGGCATTGCTATGTCAGTAAAGTTGTATTATAGGTTATTGAATTTGTATGGAGAAATAAAACTTGGAACGCATTATTTAGTACACGTCAGTCATTTTACGCATATTCAATTAAAGAACCCGCGAATAAACCGATACTTAGAATCGGCATATACACGTTATTATATGATCTGAATACCTGAATAGAGTTTTGATAATCGTTTTTGTAGTGTAATTTTGTCGTAAATTGGCGGGTTCGTTTCTTTTTAGGTTTAGGTAATGTCAGTGAATGGAGGGGACAATAATTAAGTCATGTACCTGTCAGTGAATGGTGGGGACAATACTCAAGTTTAGTACGTGTCAGTGAATGGAGGGGACACTAATTACGTTGAGTACGTGCCAGTGAACGGAGGGGACACTGATTAAGTTTAGTACGTGTCAGTGAACGGAGGGGACGCTAATTACGTTTAGTACGTGTCAGTAAACGAACGGAGAGGACACTAATTAAGTTTAATACGTGTCAGTGAATTGAGGGGACAATATTCAAGTTTAGTACGTGTCAGTGAACGGAGAGGACACTAATTAAATTTAGTACGTGAGGGGGCAATAATCAAGTTTAGTACGTGTCAGTGAACGTAGGGAACAATAAGTAAGTTTAGTACGTGTCAGTGAATGGAGGGGGCATTAATTAGGTTTTGGACGTGTCAGTGAATAGAGGGGACAATGATTAAATTTAGTACGCGTCAATGAATGGAGTGGACAGTAATTACGTTTAGTATGTTCCAGTGAATGGAGGGGACATTAATTAAGTTTAGTACGTGTCAGTGAACGGAGGGGACAATAATTAATTTTAGTACGTGCCAGTGAATCGAGGGGACACTAAGTAAGTTTAGTACGTGTCGGAGAATGGAGGGGACATTAATTAAGTTTTGGATGTGTCAGTGAATGGAGGGGACAATAATTAAGTTTAGTAAGTGCCAGTGAATGGAGAGTACGGTACTTAATGCTTAGTATATATCATTGAATAAAGGGGACACTAATTAAGTTTAGTACGTGCCAGTGAAAGGAGGGGACAATAATTAATTTTCGTACGTGTCAGTGAATGGAGGGGACAATAATTAAGTTTAGTACGTGTCAGTGAATGGAGGGGACAATAATAAAGTTTAGTACGTGTCAGTGAAAGGAGGGGACAATAATTAAGTTTAGTACGCGCCAGTGAATGGATGGGACAATAATTAAGTTTAGTACGTGTCAGTGAATGGAGGGGACAATAATTAAGTTTAGTACGTGCCAGTGAAAGGAGGGGACAATAATTAAGTTTAGTACGTGTCAGTGAATGGAGGGGACAATAATTAAGTTTAGTACGTGCCAGTGGATGAAGGGGACAATAATTAAAGTAGTTGATGCACTATTTTCAAACAAGAATTATTTAAAAGGGCTCTGAAAACCTTAAAGATTGCTGAAAGTATTATCAAAATGCCATGAAACTGTATACAGTTCCAGTGATTTTCTTTGCTATAAAATACATTTAATCAGTATGCAATATATGGTAAAAAGGCGCGATGACGTCATCGTTCAAAGATGGCCGCCTCCATTTATGTTCCTTTGCAAATTTTCAATAGGTCATATCTCCTTTATTTTTCAAGGCATTTTGATAATTCTTTCAGCTTTTTTAAAGTTTTTCAGAGCCCTTTAAACCTTGTTTGAAATAGTGCATCAACCCCTTTAAGTTTAGTACGTGCCAGTGAATGAAGGGGACAATAATTAAGTTCAGTACGTGCCAGTGAACACGCAAAAGAATGAGTTCCAAGTAATATTTTCCCATATAAATAACTTTTTTATTGAATACATTTATACTGTTTCCTGCTAATATTATGTAGACCCATAATTATTGTCTACCATACATTTTTAAAGAATTTATGTTATTTCCACATGTTGTTGGATATTCTTCGAAAGATGGAAGTACTTCTGATAAAAAATAACTCACGTATTCTAAACGTTTTAATGCTGAATTACACTTCTTCGGCATTGGTTCGAGATACAATAATAAGTATAGTACTTATTATTGATGTTTACTTCGAGATGATTTCCTACCGTCATGTCCATATTTCTAACCGAGAAAGTGACAGTGAGAAAAAGTTCCAAAGGCGGTGAACCAATGTAATGCTTTGGATGCGTAACTAAGCTTGTCTTGTTTGACTCACCGTTGTGTGTTCGAATCCCCCAGTGGAGCGCTGTGGTTTAGTGGTAGAGCGTTGAATCAATGATTGAAAAGTCGTGGGTTCGATCCGCGACATTACCATATGTGTTGTGTCCCTCTCCAAGACACTTTATCTGCATTTGCTTAGTACTGGTTCTACACAGGAAGACATCGGGAGTGATTAAAAAAAGTTAATAAACTAATCCCACTGGGAGCTCGACTTGTAAGTGAGAAAGTGTCGATTCTTATGCATGGCGGGAGGTATACAGTACTGGTTCTATCCAGGAAAAAGTGGATGGTCTGCCTTCACCACTAAAATATCGACCTTCATATATAGCCTAAAATGTGCTGAAATTAATGTAAAACACCAATCCTGCTGCCGTATACAAGGACACCAATCCTGCTGCCGTATACAAGGACAACAATCCTGCTGCCGTATACAACGACACCAATCCTGCTGCCGTACACAAGGACACCAATCCTGCTGCCGTATACAAGGACAACAATCCTGCTGCCGTATACAAGGACACCAATCCTGCTGCCGTATACAAGGACAACAATCTTGCTGCCGTATACAAGGACACCAATCCTGCTGCCGTATACAAGGACAACAATCCTGCTGCCGTATACAAGGACACCAATCCTGCTGCCGTATACAAGGACAACAATCCTGCTGCCGTATACAAGGACAACAATCCTGCTGCCGTATACAAGGACACCAATCCTGCTGCCGTATACAAGGACACCAATCCTGCTGCCGTATACAAGGACAACAATCCTGCTGCCGTATACAAGGACAACAATCCTGCTGCCGTATACAAGGACAACAATCCTGCTGCCGTATACAAGGACACCAATCCTGCTGCCGTATACAAGGACACCAATCCTGCTGCCGTATACAAGGACAACAATCCTGCTGCCGTATACAACGACACCAACCCTGCTGCCGTATACAAGGACACCAATCCTGCTGCCGTATACAAGGACAACAATCCTGCTGCCGTATACAAGGACAACAATCCTGCTGCCGTATACAAGGACAACGAATGCCAATAACGCTGCAACTGAACAATTCTGTATTGCGATAACAGAATTTCTTAATTTGTCGATTTTAGGTAGTTTTTAAAGTTCCTTTATATATTCGTAAAACAGCAAGACAAGGACATATGAAACATGAATATTATATTCATAGATAGTGCAGTACACAATATAAACACTGAATCGTAGTTAGGGTTAATTTTATAGAACTCAAACAATGGCAATTAAAAAGTAAAAAGCGATTACCACATGCCTTTGAGGTGTTGCAGAGGTAGATAATATGACACCACGGTTTCAACTATTTGTATTCAGTATGTTCAATTTAACGTCGACCTATGACCCATACGTGCGACTGCTCTTCCCTGTAGAGACACAGGTCTTTCATTGAATGCAATAAAGATAAACAGTTAAATGGGTGGAATGATTATTGTAATTGTCCTATCTATAATAAGATATAGCACGCCATTTAAAGGTTTTAAAATGCTAAATATGTTTAATCGGTGTTTGTTAAATATAGAGATGTTGCCACTGCTCATTTCACTATACCAACCAAGTAATGCGTACCGATTACTAACATTTCACAATACACACCAAGTAATGTGTACAGATTACTAGCATTTCACAATACACACCAAGTAATGTGTACAGATTACTAGCATTTCACAATACACACCAAGTAATGTGTAACGATTACTAACATTTCACAATACAAAGCAAGTATTTGTATTGTGAAATATTCGTATACGTTACGTATTACTTGGTTTAAAAATGCTTGGTTTGTATTGTGAAATGTTAGTATACGTTACGTATTACTTGGTTTGTAGTGTGAAATGTTAGCAATCAAAACGTATTACTTTGTTTGTATTGTGAAATGTTAATAATCGGTACATATTTCTTGGTTTGTATTGTGAAATGTTAGTAATCGATACATATTATTCGGTTTGTATTGTGAAATGTTAGTAATCATTACGTATTACTTGGTTTGTATTGCGAAATGTCAGTAATCATTACGAATAACTTGGTTTGTATTGTGAAATGTTAGTAATAGTCACGTATTACTTGATTTGTATTGTGAAATGTTAATAATCGGTACACATTACTTGGTTTGTATTGTGAAATGTTAGTAATCGGTACACACTAGTTGGTCTGTATTGTGAAATGTTAGGAATCGTTATGTACTACTTGGTTTGTATTGTGAAATGTTACTAAAAGGTACACATCACTTGATTTGTATTGTGAAATGTTAGTATTCGGTACACATTACTTGGTCTGTATTGTGGAATGTTAGTAATCGGTACACATTACTTGGTGTGTATTGTGAAATGTAACTAATCGGTACATATTATTAGAAATGTTAGTAATCGGTACACATTACTTGGTTTGTATTGTGAAATATTAGTAATTGATACACATTACTTGGCTTGTATTGTGAAATGTTAGTAATCGGTACGCATTACTTGGTGTGTATTGTGAAATGTTAGTCATCGGTACATATTATTGTGAAATGTTAGTAATCGGTACACATTACTTGGTTTGTATTGTTATTAATCGGTACATATTACTCGGTTTGTATTGTGAAATGTTAATAATCGGTACATATTATTGTGAAATGTTAGTAATCGGTACATATTACTTGGTTTGTATTGTGAAATGTTAGTAATCTGTACATATTATTGTGAAATGTTAGTAATCGGTACATATTACTTGGTTTGTATTGTGAAATGTTAGTAATCTGTACATATTATTGTGAAATGTTAGTAATCGGTACACATTACTTGGTTTGTATTGTGAAATGTTAGTATTCGGAACACATTACTTGATCTGTATTGTGGAATGTTAGTAATTGGTACACATTACTTGGTGTGTATTGTGAAATGTTAGTATCGGTACATATTATTGGAACTTTTAATAATCGGTACACATTACTTGGTTTGTATTGTGAAATGCTAGTAATCGGTACACATTACTTGGTTTGTATTGTGGAATGTTAGTAATTGGTACACATTACTTGGTTTGTATTGTGAAATGTTAGTAATCGGTACATATTATTGTGAAAAGCTAGTAATCGGTACACATTACTTCGTTTGTATTGTGAAATGCTAGTAGTCGGTACACATTACTTGGTTTGTATTGTGATATGTTTGGAATCGGTACGTATTATTGTGAAATGTTAGTAATCGGTACATATTACTTGGTTTGTATTGTGAAATGTTAGTAATCTGTACATATTATTGTGAAATGTTAGTTATCGGTACACATTACTCGGTTTGCATTGTGACATTTTAGTAATCGGTGCACATTACTTCGTTTGTATTGTGAAATGTTAGTAATCGGTACGCATTACTTGGTTTGTATTGTGAAATGTAAGTATTCGTTATGTATTACTTGGTTTGTATTGTGAAATCTTAGTTATCGGTAGGTATTTCTTGGTTTGTATTGTGAAATGTTAGTAATCGTTATGAATTACTTGGTGTGTATTGTGAAATACTAGTAATAGGTACACATTACTTGATGTGTATTGTGAAATGTTAGTAATCAGTACATATTATTGTGAAATCTTAGTAAGCGGTACACATAACTTGGTTTGTATTGTGAAATTTTAGTAATCGGTACACATTACTTGGTTTGTATTGTGAACTGGGTTAGTATTCGTTACGTATAACTTGGTGTGTATTGTGAAATGTTAGTAAACGGTACATATTATTGTGAAATGTTAGTAATCGGTACACATTACTTGGTTTGTATTGTAAAATGTTAGCAGTTGGTACATATTACTTGGTTTGTATTGTTAAATGTTAGTAATCGGTACATATTACTTGGTGTGTATTGTAAAATGTTAGCAGTTGGTACATATTACTTGGTTTGTATTGTGAAATGTTAGTTATCGGTACACATTACTTGGTTTGTATTGTAAAATGTTAGCAGTTGGTACATATTACTTGGTTTGTATTGTTAAATGTTAGTAATCGGTACACATTACTTGGTTTGTATTGTAAAATGTTAGCAGTTGGTACATATTACTTGGTTTGTATTGTGAAATGTTAGTAATCGGTACATATTGTTGTGTGAAATGTTAGTATTCGTTACATATTACTTGGTTTGTATTGTTAAATGTTAGTAATCGGTACATATTACTTGGTGTGTATTGTGAAATGTTAGTAATCGGTACACATTACTTGGTTTGTATTGTGAAATGTTAGTAATCGGTACACATTACTTGGTTTGTATTGTGAAATGTTAGTAATCGGTACATATTGTTGTGTGAAATGTTAGTATTCGTTACGTATTACTTGGTTTGTATTGTGAAATGTTAGTAATCGGTACATATTACTTGGTTTGTATTGTGGCATGTTAGTAATCATTACGTATTACTTGGTTTGTATTGTGAAATGTTAGCAATCGGTACACATTACTTGGTTTGTATTGTGAAATGTTAGTAATCGGTACATATTATTGTGTGAAATGTTAGTATTCGTCACGTATTACTTGGTCTGTATTGTGAAATGTTAGTAATCGGTACATATTACTTGGTTTTTATTATGAATGTATTACTTGCTCTGTATGAGGATAAGTCAGATATGGCTAGTTTTCAAACATATTCGAGCCTGTTAAAAAAACAGGGCATGTTAAATCGCCTCCGTTTGTCCGTCTATCCGTTCGTCCGTCCGTTACCGCATCTCCTCCTAAATCTCTGACTGGAATTAAATCAAACTGAGGGTATGATTTCACCATATGATGACGGCGTGCAAGAGCAACATTGTGTTTGGCTCTGAGCCGTCAGAGGGGTGGGGGTATGGGTTAAAAGGACAAATACACTAAAATACACTAAACATTCAATTCCACTGTAATTTTTCCATATTTTTGCACATAACTTGGTATATGTAATCATCTATGAAAGATAAACAGCAAATCAAACGATTTTATTGTTTCCCAAACTCGGACGTCTGCCCGGGGGCCCAGGGTGAGAGGGGTGGGAGGGGGTGGTGTGTGTGTGGGGGTGGGGGGGGGGGGGGGGGGGGTTGACGGGGTTAGGGTATTTTTTGTTGTTGTTGTAATTATGTCTCAAATGACACTGTATACATTTGTTTCCTTCTACTGTCATCGGTTGGGGCAGGAGGAAGCGGCATCAAATACACTAATAATTCAATTACAGTGTAATTTTTCCATACTTTTGCACATTAATTGGTATAATAGTCGTCTTTGAAAGAGATACACAGCATGTCAAATGATTTATTATTTAAAACGCTGACGTCTTCCCTGGGGTTGGAGGGGTGGGTGGGTGGTGGTGGTGGTGGGTGTGGTGGTAAAAGTTTTTTTAATTATGTCTCAAACGAACATTTTGATGAAGTGATAACAGTGTATAATAATATGTTTTTTTCCTATATGTGTGTGTGTGTGTGTGTGTGTGTGTGTGTGTGTGTGTGTGTGTTGTGGTGGTGGTGGTGGGTAGTGGGTAGGGGGTGGGGGAGGGTTGGGAGGCGGCGTGTGTGTGTGTGTGTGCGTGTGGGTGGTTGTGGTGGGGTTGGGGTGGCGGTAGTTTGTAAGGTCCAATATACACAAAATTCAATTGCAACTTGTCATTTTTCTATTTGTTTTTTTAACTTGGCAAATATACAAGTATACTCCTCTGCAAATACAAAGCATATCAAATAATTTCAGTGTTTCCACCTTAGAGGTGTGCCAAAAGTTCAAATATACAAATACCCTAAACATTTTTTATTCATTGACAGTGTCATACATGTATACAGAATAGCATAAATAATACTATTTCTGATCTGAGTATCAAAGAACAATCAAAACAATTACATGTAAAATCGAGACAGGGTTAAAAGAAATTGATATGTGTGAAGAAAACGTGGGTATTTTGTGATGGCGCGCCGTCAAATTCTTTCCGGTATTGAACTTAATATGCTGAACAAGTTTGGTAAAGATCAAATGAACAAATTATGGACCTTGGGTGTTACTATTGCAAAACAAAGAAAGCATTTTCATTAAAAAAGGACCACCATTCAGCTGTTTCTGCTCTAATCTGACCGGTTATTTAACTTGTTCAAGCTTCATTGATATAAAAACAACTCTGAGGAAGTTTTTGGCACATATGAAACAAGATCTGTCGGAAGGACAGCATGCTCGACTATTCGAAGTAAGTTTAACCCGGGCTAAGTTTGGTAAGACTCTGACCAAGTTTGGTAAAGTACTGAAGATGCTAGAGTGTTGACAATTCACAATACAGCATATCCACCCCCGCTCCCCAACCCCAACCCCACCCCACCCATAAAACCAAGGGCTATAACTATAATATTTATTTTTGGATACAGGTGGTTTTCGAACTCGTCAGTGCTATAATATTATACAACTACTTAATTCCTTATTATTCCTTAACGGATTTTCAAATAACTTGGCACAAGTGCTCACCACAACAAGACTGTGTTGCGCACAAAATCCAGGTCTTTGGCCCCAAGGTCAAGATCACACTTAGAAGTCAAAGGTTAAATCGTGTCCGGTCAATAACTCTGGCATTCATTGACGGATTTTCAAATAACTTGGCACAAGTACTCACCACAACCAGACGAAGTGTCGCGCACAAAACCCAGGTCCGTGGCTCCAAGGTCAAGGTCACACTTAGAGGTCAAATGTCACTTCGGGGGCATTTGTCACTTACAGTGACATTACTTGCTTACTGATATAACTAAAATTTGGAGTGTGAGCCGTGTAAACAATGTATCTGCTTCCTTTGTTCATTTAAACAAGCGCGTCACTGACACAGATCGACTATTGCATGGTCACGTGACGCTTTGCTTTTTTTTTAAAAAGCGCATCAATGACAAAGATGTACTATTGCACGCTAAATTTACTATTGCACGGTCACGTGAAGAACTATTGAACGGTTGGCATATCTTCAATGAGAATGGTCAAAACTATTTAATCACACGTGACTGCTTCTAGACCAATGAAAAACGCTTACATTTTATGATATATAATAATTCTTAATAAGACTCGGGCCAAGTTTGTAAATGATCAAAATATAGGTGCTAGAATAAACATAGTAATTTTCATAAAGTTTCTCTGATATTTAATATCCGATTTTAGTGGTTTTCGAAATCTTCTTTTACTGTTACTACTTATATTAAAAAAAACACTTTAAAGACGATTTCTTTTGAATTCAGCCAATTTCCCCCGTAACGTGCCTCTATTTCATTATTAACACGTGACGTCGTTAATGTTTACGTTCATGACGTCAACGATCTAAACGTCGTCGGCGGATTTTTTAAGAAAAAAAAAAATCGTTTATCACAATGTTAATGTTTTTTGTTACATTTCTATGAGTGAAAGATTGGGATTTCTCAGTGCAAAATTATTCATAATCACTTAATATTAATAACTAACTCCGAACACAAAAATAACTAACTGTGAGTCATGACGTCAATACAGTGCCGGTTACGTCGACATCATACGCCAATAACGTTCATTAAAGCAAATAATTTCGGTTAAAATCACATAATAAACGGATATGAAATGTAATAAATATATTATTTAACTTCTGGGTTCGATTATAGGGAAATCCTTCTCTCAGTGGTAGACGTGTTTTGTCTTTTCACTCACTCGCATCCGCTCGTTCGTGAAAAGAGCCACACGTCTACCATCTCGTGAAGAATTTCCCTATAATCGATCCCAGCAGTTAAATAATCTCTATATTATCTTTACAATGGCAAACAACATTACTTACTATTATGTCAGACATTTTATCACAATGGAAAGCGCAAAGAAACAATCGACGGTTTCCAGCGTAATTTCCGCCATTTTGTTTTTGTGTATCGAAGGTATGAGGCACCCATGGGGAAATCATCAAATTTTCACGTCGCGTGACGTATGTCTACGGCGCATTGGCCAATGAAATCCCGAGAATTTTCTTTGCAGTATGACAATAGCTTATCAGTCAGCCCAAAAGATCACAAATGCTTGACTTATTATATTACCTGTTATATTTTCGCCATTGCAAAAGGTCATCCCGCATTTAATAACGCAAATGTAGGCTATAACCCGTTATTGACGGAGCCTCCGAAAGGGACTGTGTATCAACATCATTTTACTGTTCATAAAACAACTGTATTTTAGTAAGAATACCGGGACGCAGTCAAATTGGTATACAGACATTTTATAGGTCTTCGATTACTTGAATTACGTATCAATTTAGGGACACAGAAATTATGATTTGCGCATTCGCGTAGAACTGGTTCTAACTGGTTTTTACTGCAAGTATTAGATACAGTCCATAAATCTGTTTTCAGCATGCAAATACAGCTTGTTCCAAATCGGTATTGTCACTGATTATTGATTGATGTTAAACTTTATTAAAGGGACAAACGGCGATCTTGATTTTTTAAAAGCTCGCGACGCCCTGTTAGTTTTTGTACATAACTTCCATAAAAGAATATCATAAAGGAAATTGTGTTTGAATATTACCAAAGATCTAATAAAATATTAATATGTCTGTGATATTACTAAATGTTTGTGTTTACAGTTATATATGTATCTCTTTTTGGTGTTGTCTGATTTCAAAATACGCAAGCGTCTCCGTGGCCGAATGGTTAACGACGTTGCGTTGTAAACCTTCGCCTCTCACCGCTGCGGGTTCGAATCCCACTGGGAGCTCGACTTGTTAGTGAGGAAGTGTCGATTCTTACGGATGGCGGGAGGTGTACAGTAATGGTTATACCCAGGAAAGTGGGTGGTCTGCCTACACCACAAAAAAATCGAC
Source organism: Cyrtodaria siliqua (assembly GCA_037043455.1). Taxonomy (NCBI): domain Eukaryota; kingdom Metazoa; phylum Mollusca; class Bivalvia; order Adapedonta; family Hiatellidae; genus Cyrtodaria; species Cyrtodaria siliqua. The sequence goes on from JAWPHD010023885.1 coordinate 20,246, forward strand.
CGTCAAATATAACCTTACATGTGTTGAAAATGACGTAAAACACCATACAAACAAAACAAAATAAATAAAAGTAAAAAATAAACAGAGTTGACTAAACAGAGCTGATAAAACTTTAACTGAAGCATCTTCTTAAGATTTGAATAAGTCTTTCCCGCTGCTACTTATTCTCATGAACTACTGATCAGTCAATAATAAAATACATCTAACATTAAACCCTTTATTCTAATGTAAATTTACATTGCTAACAATTGAGATTACCTTCACAGACGCTAATATGTCAATTCAATTGCTATTATATTATATTTAAGTTGTCTTTTTGTTTATAACTATGATAATATACCAATTCGTCATATTCTAACCATGATATGTTCCCAATTCCTCACATTCTAATCATGAAACAACATTTTATTTATTGATCCAGTACATACTATTTCAGATGTCTATACTATTCATATTATAACATTATACAACTGTACAGATGCCAACATTAAAAACATGTTCATTTTGTCTCATGGTGACTAGTTATCTAGAGCTCAAATCGTTCATGATAAATGTGTTTTAAAAATGTTGACAATTACAAAATAAAATATTCT
>JAWPHD010023886.1:0-20837 GCA_037043455.1 Cyrtodaria siliqua
TAAAGAAGTTTCAGAATTTGTGACCCATGTATTGGTCTTTACATTCCTTGACTGTTTATATATGGGGGCTTTATGCGGGAATAAGGGAGTTGGATGTTTAGTAAATGGGCGGGTTTTGATGTCTAGTAATGACGGTATTTCTTTAAAACTTATATTATTTGTTGGGGGTTCAGGATCCACGTCCCAATCGCTTTTTTCTGGAGCCCATATTGTTTTTTTGTTTGGTACACAGTTTGTTTTCTCAACTGGAGAATGTGATTCAATGAATTTTTGATATGTTGGGTTATTAATTTTGGAGTGGGTCGGGCGGGATCAGATGTTTGGATTCCTTATAGATTTTAATGGCCACCGGCCAAGAAACATGTTTTGCCTTAGACGTGTTTGTAATATCTGCTGCCTTCATATATGCGGAGCATCGCCTATATATTGTAGTGTGGGTACCAATTTGAGCAGCGGTAGTCAATGGATGTGCAGTCTTTGGTGTGGTGGGCTTGGGCACATTTGGCGCAGGATAGAGTTTCTTTGCATTTAATAATGTTGTGCCCAAAACCCTGGCACTGAAAACATCTAATTGGGGGGAGATAAATTCCTCTACTTCAAATGATGTGAACGTTTTATTGATTTTCAGAATTTTTGAGAGTGTATCCCCACCTACGACGACCTTCACTGCTCCAGTGTTTACCCAAATTTATTTTTAATAATGTTAAGAGAGATGATTTGTGGGGATTTATTATTTTCATCCACGTATTCCTTTTTTAGTTCAACCAAGTCCGTGTCTAGTCGCACATGATGAATAACTCCTTCTCTTATGTTAGATGAAGGGTACGGAAATTTCAATATCTCCTAAAAAGAGGGGTGAGTATTTAAAATGAAGATTTTGGCTTCTGCCGAAATGGTTTCTATCAGGAGCTCACCTGATTTTAGAGAGACTACTTTTTTAATTTTGTTGGGGAATTTTTCTGATATTAGTCCTGAAAGTTTAAACAACGGGATTGTTTTAGTGATTGGGTTTCCTATCTTTGATTTCCCCCCCAGTCGGTGGTGGGGTGATAAGAATCAACCGACTGCTCGTTACTTAGCAGAGGGGTAGGACCACCCCCCCCCCCCCCACCGAAATGTAACCCACCTGTTGACCGCGGGTGGCGACCCGTGTCGTTGGAGGAGGGAATCCTGGTGGTTGAGTGACGTGGAGATCTGGTAGTTATCTCTTCGTTACAACACACCACTTTGGTCCGGACTTCAACTAGACAGGCGGTCAGATTAGCCCGATCTAATCAATCGGTTTGTCACGCCAGCTATACGGGATCCTAACTTCTTGTTTAATTCAAATCTCTCTCAACTCCTCTCGTTTAACATCTTGTTCCCTTTTATTTTGTATAATGTAGAAAGGATTCTTTATGGCGGTGGCGCTAGGGCTAATCATGTATTTCTGAACGCTATATGGCTATACTCATGCCACTTTTAAGCGGAACATAAGAGCGGCTCTTCGACTTTTTAGTTAAGGGGTTATGTCCGCTGGGTGGTATGGGGGGTCTGATGCGTTAGTTTTATATGAGTATACTCTTCACGTATTCTTGGCAGATATCCACAGCAAATGTCCCCTTGTTGGACTCCGAGGTGGGTGGGAAGCGTGAAGAGTGAATACCAATTCCCCATTATGGAACGGAAAAACGCACACACTACCAATATTCCATCAACTTCAGTTTCTGGTTCTAAACGTTCCAGAAATGGACCAGGGCCTCAGTCAGACTCTGAGTCTGACTCGGACACTGGTATTTCACATCTGAATTGGCCCCGATTCCTTAATGTTATCTCATTGGATGAATCTCGACCTATTACAAATCTCTCTCCTTTCGCTATCTCCAAGGCTTTACTCGGCATTGCCGGAGAGCCGAGGAGTGTTAAGAAACTTAAAAACCAAAAACTTCTTGTCGAGTGTGACCGTAAATCACACTCTGACAACCTTCTTAAAGTCAAATCTTTTGTCAATATCCCTGTTGAGGTGATACTTCATATCTCCCTCAACACCTCAAAAGGTGTGGTACGCTCTAGGGAACTGGAGCACTGCAACGTTGAGGAAATGACACTTAACCTCAAATCACAAGGTGTGACTGAAGTAGTTCGTTTGAATACAAGGCGGAGTGGCATTCTCACTCCTACTAATACATTCGTGCTCACTTTCAGCACACCAACTCTTCCTAAAACGATTAAATAAGGATAAAAATATCGGACAGGGAAAGCAGCATTCAAGGACGACAGTCAACCACAAAACACAAAAACAAACACGCAAACAGACAAACGAAAAGGCAAAAGTAATAAAAAATGCAAACGACATCACAAACACAAAAGGGTTGACAATAGGGCTACCGCCTTGGAACGGTCAGTGGCAAAGTAGGCCACTGGGGGTTTAAACCGGTTCTAGGGTGCACCAAACCTCACACTTACCCTACTGTCATCCCATTAAAACAGGACAGTGTAAATAAAGAAATCCCCGCCATGATCTAAACTCCAACCAACAAGGCAGCATCAAAACTGGATATATTATTCTACCAGTAGACCCTTTCATCCCAAACCCTCTCAGATGTTTCACTTGCCAAACTTGTGGGCATCATCGAGAAAGATGCAAGAGAATTGCCGTTTGCGCGCGCTTTGGCCAACAGGGTCACAGCGATTTCTCTAATTGCAACAATCCCGCCTCTTGCGTTAATTGCGAGGGGGCCCACGGGGCTTTCTCGAAAGACTGTCCGAAATGGAAACACGAGAAATTCAGAAAATAAAAATAGAAAAAAATATCTCCTTTCCTGAAGCTAGAAAACTTGTTGAGAGCCTTACTCCGCGCACTCCATCTGGCAAATCATATGCCGATGCGAGTAGGGTTGAGAAACCGGCTACCAGGTCAATCGCGGCGCAGACCGTGGTGACCAGGCCAATAGGCTCCGACGGGTTTACTACTTTACAACTCTCTGTTCAGAATTTCTCTACAACCGCTTCAGCTTCACAAACTGCGGTCCTTTCAAATAAGCCTCCTGTGGCTCCCAAACCTCCTTTGGCTTCCAAGCCTACAACTTCTTCAACTATACCTTCAACAACTCCTACAACTACTACATCTATTTCAAAATCCACGGACTCTGGTGCCACCAAACCCGACGAACTCTTCCAAGAGTTCGTCAAATCCGACGAACTCTCCAAGCAGAACTGCTGCCACGGACGTGACAGCAAAGAAAAGTAAAACTCCCGGGTTAGGGAAGCAGTCAAAAGGATCTGATGATCCGATTGTACTGCACAACAGATTTGGATACCTGGAGATGCAGGTTGATCCAGTACATCTGGAACTCCCAAAATCACCAAAGTCACCAAGGTCTGTCAAATTCAAAGGCCGTATACCCGTACTTCCGCCTTAGTGACATCAAAATCAAATGAGGTCATTCAATGGAACTGCCGAGGTTTAAAACCTAATTACGATGAAATCAGCTTATTTTTAAATAAACATAACCCTGTTGCATTTTGTCTTCAAGAAACTTTCTTGAAGACTACTGATAAGATATCTTTTAAAAACTATTCATTGTATAACTATATCTGTGATACAGATGATAAAGCTTCTGGAGGAGTTTCGATTATTGTGAATCGAAACATTCCTCACAGAACTGTTGCGTTGAAAACTGGTTTGCAAGCTGTTGCGGTCAGTGTTACGATGCACAGAGTTATAACAATATGCTCCTTATATTTACCGCCCAGTTCTTCACTAGAACTTAAAGATTAAAATCACCTAATTGCACAATTACCAACACCTCTTGGGTGATTTTAATGCACACAACTACATTTGGGGTTGTAACGATATTAACGATAAAGGCAAGAAAGTTGAAGATTTCTTAGCCAAAAATAATTTGTGTCTTTTTAATGATAACAAATCACATACTTACTTACATCCAGCTACAGGCTCTCATTCTTCCATTGATTTAACAATATGCGATCCAACGCTCTTGATGGATGGATTTTTCGTCGAGTGTTGGTGAAGACCTATGTGGAAGTGACCACTTCCCCATACTTCTTGAAAATATCGGCCCTCCACTTCTCGAAAAAATGCAACGATGGAAAGTTCGCAAAGCTGATTGGGATACGTTTCAATCTCTTTGTGAGGAACAGTTAAAGCCTTCCGTTTTCGAGGATGTCAAAGACGCAACTGCTCTTTTTACCAAAACCCTTCATGATATAGCTGATCAAACTATTCCAAAAACCTCGGCAAATCCAAAACGCCCACATAAACCATGGTATGATGATGACTGCAAAAAGGCAGTCAGCGATCGTAAAGCTGCATTGAATGCTTTTAACTTGCGCCCAACTCAAAATAATTTAGATACTTTTAGAGTTTTTCGTGCGAAAGCCCGTCGTTCTATTAAGGATAGCAAGAGGAAATCCTGGAGATCTTATGTCTCTAGGCTGAACTCTCGTTCATCTCTTAAGAAGACGTGGGACATGGTACGGAAAATAAACGGTAAAGGTAATTCTAGTTGTGTAAATCATCTTAAAACTGATAATGAGGATATTACTTCTGTCAAAGATATTACGAACACTTTGGCAGAAATTTTTTCTAAAAACTCTTCTTCTGAAAAATGTCAACCAAATTTTTTAAAAAATAAGAAACTAAAAGAACAGAAGAAGCTGAATTTCAAATCTAAAAATTTGGAGAAATACAATAAACTGTTCACTCTCAAAGAACTTCGAGAATCCCTTAAAAAGGCTCATGATACATCAGCTGGTCCTGATGATACCCATTATCAATTATTAAAACATTTACCTGAAACCTGTCTCTCTACACTTCTTGATATATTTAATAAGGTTTGGGTGACCGGAAACTTCCCCGATTCTTGGCGGGAAGCAATCGTTATTCCTGTCCCCAAACCTGGAAAGGATCATACGGACCCAATAAATTATCGCCCTATTGCTTTAACGAGTTGTATATGTAAAACCATGGAACGAATGATTAATGAGAGACTCGTTTGGTACCTGGAATCCAACAAGCTGATAACAAAGTATCAAAGTGGATTCCGGCGCCAACGAGGCACAACAGACAATCTCATTCGATTTGAATCATTTATTAGAGAAGCTTTCGTAAAGAAAGAACATCTAGTCGCTGTATTTTCTGACTTGGAGAAAGCTTATGATACTGCATGGAAGTACGGTATTATGAACGATCTTCATGACCTTGGTCTTAGAGGTCGCTTGGCATTTTTTATAGAGAATTTCTTAGAGGACAGACAGTTTCGTGTTCGAATGGGTTCAACCCTCTCTGACATGCATGAGCAGGAGATGGGTGTGCCACAGGGCAGCATACTCTCTGTCACCCTTTTTAGTATAAAAATTAACAGTATAGTTAAATGCATCAATCCAGGTGTGGATTGCTCTCTATATGTTGACGACTTTGTTATATGTTATCGTGCAAAAAACATGAACACTATTGAGAGACAACTGCAACAATGTCTGAATAAACTTCAGACTTGGTCGGATGAAAATGGTTTTAAATTTTCTAAATCTAAAACTAATTGTATGCACTTTTGTCAGTTACGTAAACATCATGAAGACCCTCATCTAACACTGGATGGGTCACCAATACCAGTAGTAGATGAGGCAAAATTCCTTGGTCTTATTTTCGACCGTAAATTAACGTTTATACCACACCTTAAATACTTGAAGGCCAAATGCCTTAAAGCTCTTAATTTACTTAAAGTTGATGCAAACACTAACTGGGGAGCAGATCGTAAAGTCCTTTTACAACTTTATAGATCTCTTATCAGATCCAAGCTGGACTACGGCTCAATAGTATATGGATCGACTCGCAAGTTATACTTGCAGATGCTCGACCCTATACATAACCAAGGATTACGACTCGCCTTAGGTGCCTTTCGTACATCACCAGCCGAAAGTCTATATGTTGAAGCTAATGAACCATCACTGTCTCATAGACGAGACAAATTAGCTCTTCAATACGTCAATTCGATAATGTCTTTAATCCTAGTTGTGACCCTCTTTTTGATCGAAAACCGAAGGCCATCCGACCATTTGGTCTTCGTATTAAACCAAAATTAAGAGACACTGAAATCGAACTAAATTTGATTGCCAAGTACAAAGTACCACAAATTCCACCGTGGACTTTGGAAACACCAACAATTATTTTCGACCTTTGTAACAGTAACAAATCCAGTACAGGCCCTACTGTCTTTCAAAGCAAATTTAAAGAGGCTCTACCTATATCTTTTTGTCCACCAATTGAAATAAACTTTACTTAATTATAAAGAGGACTATGAAAAAGGTAAATGGCAATAATTTCACCCAATGTGATATGCGTTTTGCTGGGGAAAAACAGGATTGAAAAGATCGTTTTTTTGAAATTGTATTCGTAATTGTTTTAGACAAGCCGATTGCGGAGATTTTCCGATCTTATTCGTTTACAATCGGAACTACCTCGTCTGATTAGCGAAGAGTTCCGATCGATTTCGGAACTGCGCCGAATAGTTTGTAATCGCATTGCGCATGTCCGAGAAATAGGGCCTTTATATTTCATCCGATCTTTACCAAACTTTATCATCTTGTTAATATCAATGAAAGCTCGGATAAGTTCAAAAACCAGCCAGATCAGACCAGCAACAGCGGAGTTATGGCCCTTGATTTAGTTAAAAATGCTATATTACGATAGGCCTTCATTTTTCGTCAGATCTCTACCTAACTTTATCATCTTTTAAATCGAAATACAGTAACTTTCAACATATATATACAGATGGCTCTAAAGATGGAGATAAGGTAGCTGCAGCAGCTGTTGTTCACAAACACAGCATAAAGAGCCGCCTGCCTGACAAGGCCTCTATCTTTTCAGCTGAACTTAAGGCAATTGAACTTGCCTTAAATTATATTCAGGAATCTGATGATGACCATTTTGTAATATTTTCTGATTCCCTTTCATCTCTTCAAGCACTGGGTAATATGAAACATGATAACCCAGTTGTGCTTCAACTTTTAGAAAAGTACAATTCTCTTATAATTGATAATGTTATTATTTTCTGCTGGCTTCCAAGCCATGTAGGAATACGTGGTAATGATAGAGCTGATAGTGCTGCTAAAGCAGCATTAGGTTTACACATATCTGATACCAAGTTACCTTATACTGATTTTAAAAGTTGTATTAACACATATATTCATAACACAACAGACAATCTCATACGGTTTGAATCGTTTATTAGGGAAGCTTTCATAAAAAAAGAACATTTAGTCGCTGTATTTTTTGACTTTGAGAAAGCTTATGATACTGCATGGAAGTACGGTATTATGAATGATCTACATGACATTGGTCTTAGAGGCCGATTACCCATTTTTATAGAGAAATTCTTAGATGATAGACAGTTTCGTGTCCGAATGGGTTCAACCCTCTCTGATATTCATGAACAAGAGATGGGTGTTCCACAGGGCAGCATACTATCTGTCACACTTTTTAATATAAAGATTAACAGTATAGTAAAATGCATCAATCCAAGTGTGGATTGTTCGCTATATGTTGACGACTTTGTTATATGTTATCGTGCAAAAAACATGAATATTATCGAGAGACAATTACAACAATGTCTCAATAAACTTCAGACCTGGTCTGATGAAAATGGTTTTAAATTTTCTAAATCTAAAAGTAATTGTATGCACTTTTGTCAACTTCGTAAACATCATGAAGACCCTCATCTAACACTGGATGGGTCACCAATACCAGTAGTGGATGAGACAAAATTCCTTGGTCTTATTTTCGACCGTAAATTAACGTTTATACCACACCTTAAATACTTGAAGGCCAAATGCCTTAAAGTTCTTAACTAACTTAAAGTTGTTGCAAACACTAATTGGGGAGCAGATCGAAAAGTCCTCCTGCGACTTGACAGTTTTCTTATCAGATCCAAGCTGGAATACGGCTCAATAGTATATGGATCGACTCGCAAGTCGTACTTGCAGATGCTCGACCCTATACATAATCAAGGATTACGACTCGCCTTAGGTGCCTTTCGTACATCACCAGCCGAAAGTCTATATGTTGAAGCCAATGAACTATCACTGTCTCATAGACGAGACAAATTAGCTCTTCAATACGTCATTAAATTAAAGTCTAACCCTTCAAACCCAACTTTCGATAATGTTTTTAATCCTAGTTGTGAACCTCTTTTTGATCGAAAACCGAAGGCCATTCGACCATTTGGTCTTCGTATTAAACCAAAATTAAGAGACGCTGAAATCGACCTAAATTTGATTGCCAAGTACAAAGTACCACAAATTCCACCGTGGACTTTGGAAACTCCAACAATTATTTTTGATCTTTGTAATAATAGCATATCCAGTACAGACCCTACTGTCTTTCAAAGCAAATTTAATGAAATTAAATCGAAATACAGTAACTTTGAGCATATCTACACAGATGACTAAAGATGGAGATAAGGTAGCTGCAACATCTGTTGTTCATTTCAAGCACTGGGTAATATGAAACATGATAACCCAGTTGTGCTTCAACTTTTGGAAAAGTACAATTCTCTTATAATTGATAATTTTATTATTTTCTACTGGCTTCCAAGCCATGTAGGAATACGTGCTAAGGCAGCATTAGATTTACATATAACTAATACCAAATTACCTTATACTGATTTTAAAAGTTGTATTAACACATATATTCGTAACTCTTGGCAAGCCGCTTGGGATTTGTCAGTTAACAATAAACTCCATCCAATTAAACCGTTACTCGGAGAATGGCGTTCTTCTAGTAGACCCATTCGTCGAGAGGAAGTTGTCCTAGCCCGGTGCAGGATAGGGCATACACGTTATACTCATTCATATTTATTACAAGGTGAGCAATTACCGGAATGTATACCCTGCTTTGCACCGTTAACGGTCAAACACATCTTATTGGAATGTGTAGACTTTGATCCTATGCGTCAAAGGTACTACAATGTTAATAATATGAAAGAGTTATTTGATACTGTAGATTTTAGTCTTGTTTTAGATTTCCTGAAAGAGATCAGATTATATAAATCATTGTAATGTGTTCTTATATATATTTACTTGTTTATATACCCGTTGCCGGGCATTTATTGATTTGCATACATAGTTTATATTACACCTTATCATCCCTTATTTTTTGAATAGTTTTATCTTTATATATTTACATTAATTTTTAATTAATACTTCATTTTTCATATTTTTTTGCGCACAATATGACCTATTTATGTGTCGACGTGCCGTAAAATACCATTCATTCATTCATAACTCTTGGCAAGCCGCTTGGGATTTGTCAGTTAACAATAAACTCCATGCAATTTAACCGTTACTCGGAGAATGGCGTTCTTCTAGTAGACCCATTCGTCGAGAGGAAGTTGTCCTAGCCCGGTGCAGAATAGGGCATACACGTTATACTCATTCATATTTATTACAAGGTGAGCCATTACCAGAATGTATACCCTGCTTTTCACCGTTAACGGTCAAACACATATTGTTGGAATGTGTAGACTTTGATCCTATGCGTCAAAGGTACTACAATGTTAATACTATGACCGAGTTATTTAATACTATAGATTTTAGTCTAATTTTAAATTTCCTTAAGGAAGTCAGACTATATAAATCATTATAATATGTTCTTGTATATAATTACTTTTTTATATACCCGTTTTCGGGCATTTGTTGATTTACATATATAGTTTATATTACTACCATATCATCCCTTATTTTTTAATAGTTTTATCTTGATATACTTACATTAATTTTTAATTAATCCTTCATTTCTTCATCTTTCGTCAGTTTTTGCGCACAATATGACCTACTTATGTGTCGACGTGCCGTAAAACACCATTCATTCATTCTATCTTTGATTTGAATAAAAGTTTGTGTTCCGAAGTATTGTGTGAAATATGATGGTCATCGCTGGCGGAGAGTGCATCGCCCAACTCTTTTATATAACTATTAGATTTTTTCATTTTGTTGATTGTCTAATTTATTTGTAACGGAGTACCCTACGGTGAAGAATAAAGTATGGGGTTTGTAAAAGGGTTGAAATGCAGAGTAGTAACACGCGGACTATAAGTTATAAATTACTTGCGGAACGTCGGTGGTCCTACCCAGGTGCCCGCCCGTGCACGAAAATTGCCCGGAGGGGCACCTGGGGTCTTCTTCCTCCAATGGAAGCTGGAAAGTCGCCATATGACCTTAGCTGTTGGTGCGACTATAAAATCAAATCCAATTCAATTCAATTCATAAGCTATATATACTGAAGGGATAAAGTAACGCAGGGTAAACTTTGAAGATGATTCTAGGTAAGATGTCGAGTATAATGTTCAATATTTTTAAGTATGAATGAAGATTAATGCATGCAGAACAAACTTCAAAAACATTGATTTGTGTCTGGTAAGTGATTTAGGAGTAATTGAAGGGAATTGAAGGGCACCCCCTGTAATGTGAAAATATTGAACATTATACTCGACATCTTACCTAGAATCCTCTTCAAAGTTTACCCTGCGTTTCTTTTTCCCTTCAGTATATATATACAATACTGTATTACACAAAATATATGCATGCTAAAATGAAAAAATATCCAAGTTAAAACTGTCACCGTGGGCTAATAGTAATATAGCAGGCCTTGACTTTTAACTCACGGTTAGACGTGCTATTTCAGCTATTTCAGCTAGCACCGTATCCTTCCATATAAAAAGGTATAATAATCTATAAACTATATGAATTGGATACGCAGAACTAAATGTCACCGTATAAGCCCTATTAGTGTAAGGAATACGTTTCACATAGTACAGTTTCGAACTTGTCAACACTGGAATTTAACAACCGGAAGTGTATAAACAAAAAACGTTTTACCACCGTTTTGTATATGTATTTACTTTAAAACCGAAGTTCAGTCTCAAAAATATCAACACTATCAAACCCTACACTCAATCAGAAGTAACTAAGTATCTAAAGTAACGAATTGAAACGTATGTTTCTAAATAATGTAGTGGATTGTTAGCATAGAGGATTTTCGAAACTAAGTACAAAATCAAAACTTTTCTAGAGATACGTTGCATGTATGCATAAAATAACTAAACAAATGTATTATCTTCTTTTATTAGATACATATTAGGTATGTCAGAATCTTTTGATAGCCAGATCTTATCAGAAACGAAAATAATTGTGAAGTGTAGATATTCACGAACCTGTACACTCGTGTCTAGATAAAAATAGACTATTGTGATTCGGGCGAATGTGTCAAACTGATAATAATAGGTAAGTACGTTGCATTTAAAACAGTGCTCACCAAGATACAAAAATATAGCCAATACCGGCATAAACAAACTCTATAATCTATCGAAAGTCAAATAAAAACTATTATCCTCTGATAGAATTCAGTGTCCAGGGTATATCAGGGAGTACGTTATATACGTACTCCCTGGGTATATAAAACAAACTTGTGGGCTATCCTGCATGGCGGGATGGATTAACCACCCATGTCACGAAGTAAAAACCTCACTCAAGCAGTCTATGTTGTAGTCTATGTTGTTTGCTCCCTGATAATAATCAGAGAGCAAACATATAGTGTATGAGACTGCTATATATCTAAACCCAAAACACTAAACACTACCCGTAGATATTTAAAATATTAAAATAGTGTTCCCTAGTAAAAAATCAATTCACACCAGTAGACCGGTTGACATAAGACGTCTTGACCGGTCGAGTGCGTAGGTGGGAATGATGATGTTAACCAAGTGAATGTTTATTCATTATAATTTTATTATATAAGTAAATAACTAACCAAATTTGACCAATGCAATTGTAACTATAGGATGTTTGTACAGTAGGCGGAGTTAGTCACATTAAGTAAGTTAACTGACTGTAATCGCAATTGATTAGCTAACAATTTGACTTAATAAATACTGATAAAGGTGATCCTTTGAGAGCAACAAACACAATTCAGAGAATAAAGCAGCAGACTCGGTTTTATTGAGTCCGTTCATGAGAAGTAATGAAAGAAGCAACACTTCTCACGCCCCCTAGCACCGGCTTAAGCGGTATTCTACTTTAAAGCCACCTATATTGGGCTCGTTGGTCCCAAAGGACCAGTAAAAAATAACACTACTGATTCGTAGCACGGGGAGACTTTTTACAGCCGCCACACTGCACTAAACGAACGTTTAAGAAGTTTCTTCTTAGTTATCTGTTAACAGTAACACTTTGAATATGTTTGTATTTAATAAGACGTAATTATTGGCACATTATTTATTATTATTGAACTGATGAATGAATGAATGGTATTTTACGCACGTCGACACATAAATAGGTCATATTGTGCGCAAAGTGGGTTACCAAAGTGGGGTTATGGTGTGTAATCAATTTGGGGTAAAGGTTATCAAAGTGGGTTACCGAAGTCCTTGGGTTAGGGTTACCAAAGTGGGTTACCCAGGGTTACCGTAGTTTCAGCTCCATCATGAAGTGGGTTACCAAAGTTGGATACCATAAATGGGTGTTATGCTGTGTAATGGTTTTGGGTGAAAGTTACCACAGTGGGTTCCAGAGGGTTACCGTGTTTTTAGCTCGATCATGAAGTGGGTTACCCAAGTGGATTACCATAAATGGGGGTTATGGTGTGATGGCATTTGGATAATAGTTATCAAAGTAGGTTACCGAAGTGGGTTACCGTAGGTTTATAATGGCTGACGGTTAGGGTTAGAATGTAATGGTGTTAGGGTATAATTTATCTTTCGCGCCAAATTTTAACAAAGAATTCTATTTTTAGTAACAAGGCTTACCAACCTTTATTCTGATGATACATATATTATAAAGAGCTCTTTTTAATAAATCCATTTTACACAGAATTTAGCCTATTTCTCTCTAACATTATGATCGTCATCATCATCATCATCATCATTATCATCTAGGGAAACAGCACTAAAGCAAACATACTTCCACTTCAAGCTGTACGATAAAATGCATTATCTTCTCAAATAACATGTTTTATTATAAAATCAAAAATTTAAAAGAAAATGATTGGACAGACGGTGGTCACATGATTCCCTATAAAAAAGCGTATTGACCTGAGGAAAGGCTAACAATGCATATTGACTTTTCGTATTGACTCGTAGGCGGGGCTAGAAAATGGTCACGAGCGAAAAGCGCTGGGGACGAATGATACAATGACGTATGTTAACTATCATCCAATCAAATTCGGCGTTACAACTGTGGTTCTGTCACAACAACCAAAATGGACGCCGACAGATTCGCAAAGTTATCGACTGAACAGAAAACTAAAATTTTAGAAGAACTTTTTAAAGACACTTGGGTTAGAATTTTTCCCCTGGGATTTTATAATAAAACGATAATTGCCTTTTTAATATCGGTCAATACTTTGTTTTATCGACCTGAGAAAAGGGATATTGACCTCGGACTTCGTCCTCGATCAATATCCCTTTTCTCAGGTCGATAAAACAATGTATTGACCTCATCAAAAGGCAATAATTGTATAATATTCATTTATGACATAAAAGTATGCCCTATCATCATCATCACTGACCAACAGCAACAACAACACTACCAGCATTCAAATTGTTCGAAAGGAAAAACGAATATCAATATAAATTACAAACCTCTTATTACTAAATAAATCCTATTCAATAATCCAAAAACTATTTCACAATCCACCAATATCTTTTCAATTATTATTTATTTCACAATCCAGCAATATTTTTTCAATTCCTATTTTTGTCATTCGAATATCAAATCTTTATAATATTAGAAATTTACCTCTAAACTCATTACTGGAGACATAAAGAAAGCCAACATGACACAATAAGCCAATCAGAAGCAGCAAAGACTTTTTATATCACATGACTTAATTAGCCAATCAGAGGCCGAAGTTTCATGTCGTCAAAATGACTATGCAAAACTGATTCAAAATATCATTCTTATGAAGTAATATATCATGTGATTGAATCGACCAATCAGATCAATTTGTATCAAACTTTGTCTCATCTCGAAATCTCATCCCGTCATTTGTCCCATACCCTAACCCTAACCCTAACCGTCTTTTTAGCTCAAACAAGAAGTGGGTTACCATAAAAGAGGGTTATGGTGTGTAGTCGATTTGGGGTAAAGGTTATCAAAGTGGGTTACCGAGGGTTACCGTCTTTTTAGCTCAAACACGAAGTGAGTTACCGAAGTGGGTTACCATAAAAGTTGGTTATGGTGTGTACTCGATTTGGGGTAAAGGTTATCAAAGTGGGTTACCGAGGTTTACCGTCTTTTTAGCTCAAATAAGAAGTGAGTTACCGAATTGGGTTACCATAAAAGGGGGTTATGGTGTGTAATCGATTTGGGGTAAAGGTTATCAAAGTGGGTTACCGAGGGTTAACGTTTTTTTTAGCTCAAACAAGAAATGAGTTACCGAAGTGGGTTACCATAAAAGGGGGTTATGGTGTGTAATCGATTTGGGGCACCTCCCAGTCGGTGGTGGGGTGATAAGAATCAACCGACTGCTCGTTACTTAGCAGAGGGGTAGGACCCCCCCCCCCCGAAATGTAACCCACCTGTTGACCGTGGGTGGCGACCCGTGTCGTTGGAGAAGGGAGTCCTGGTTGTTGAGTGGCGTGGAGATCTGGTAGTCATCTTCACGTTGCAACACACCACTTTGGTCCGGACTTCAACTAGACGGGCGGTCAGAGTTGACCCGATCTGATCAATCGGTTTGTCACGCCAGCTATAAGAGATCCTACCTTATTGTTCAGACAGTACTTGTACACTATATCTTACTTACCTTTTATGTTATCCTACTTTAAACACTATATATACTGAGTCTTTTGTGGCGGTGGCGCAAGGGTTAATACTCATGCCACTTTTTAGGCAGAACATAGGTGCGGCCCTTTGACTTTTTAGTTAAGGGGTTATGTCCGCTGGGTGGTATGGGGGGGGGGGGGTCTGATGCGTTAGCTTTATATGAGTATACCTTCTACGTATTCTTGGCATTTTGACTGTTGGATATCCACAGCAAATGTCCCCTTGTTGGACTCCGAGGTGGGTGAGAAGCGTAGAAGATGAATTTCTTAACGCCCATCATGGCATCACAACGCGCACAAACTACAAACAAACGCAAAAAAACAGAACTAGAATCTGATACTGAGGAACCAGTGATCAACCAGTCCTTTCCTCGTTTTCTCATCATTGAATCGGAAGACGGGGAAAGGCCTGTTGCAGATATGTCACCTTTTGCAATACAGAAAACTGTCCATGCCATTGCTGGACAAGTTAAACAAATCAAAAAATTAAAGAACAAAACTATTCTGATCGAAACTGAAAGAAAATCTCACTCCGATAATTTACTAACTATGAAACAAATCTTAAACACAAAAGTCAAATGCTACCCTCATTCCTCTATGAATATCTCCAAAGGCGTCATCAGGTGCCCGGATCTCTCCGGAGTACCTGAAGACGAAATTATTCACGAGCTTGCGCCACAGTTGGTAACCGCAGCTCGCCGAATAACTATCAAGAGGAATGACAAAATTATCAGTACCAATACCATCATCCTCACATTTGCAACACCCGTCTTACCAAAAAAAATAAAGGTGGCATATCTGCAATTGCATGTTGACGCCTACATTCCAAACCCGTTACGTTGCTACAACTGCCAAGCCTTTGGGCACCACAACTCCAGGTGTTCTAAAGAAGAACTTTGTGGCAAATGTGGCGAGTCTGCATTCAAGCATAACGAACCAGATTGTCCTAACGAACCAGATTGTCCTAACGCCCTCAAATGTGTCAACTGCGGTCTAGGACATCACGCAAATTCAAAATTATGTGAAAAAAGAAAAAAAGAAAAAAAAATCATAACAGTTAAATATACACAAAACATTCCCTTTCCAGAAGCACGAAAATTGATTGAAGAAAAATATAAAATCTCAAGTCCGACCTCTTACGCATCTATTCTCAAAACAAAAGCAACACACACAGAATGCAGGGATGCAGGTACACAATACGAACCACAGCCAGAAATTCAAAATACAAAGAATACTTCCTCAGTATCCAATCCAAACAAAAGTCAACAAATACAACTTAACAAACCAAAATTAAACTTTTCACCTAGTCAAACTTTTTCATTTCAATCAAACACAAATTCGGCAAGCTCTGGCAATGTCAAGAGCACGTCGATTTCTCAGAATTGGAAAGCGGGTTCTTCTACGACTTTGAAGTCTAGTAGTTCCCCAGTCGTGAAGTCTACTTCTTCGGTTGGAAAGCCTAGTGCTGCTCCAACTAAGGAAGTTAGAAAGCCTAGTGCTTCTCCAACTAAGGAGCACAGAAAGCCTGGTGCTTCTCCAACTAGGGAGCACAAGGAGCAGCCAAAGGTGTCTAACGGCCCTATTGAGCTGCATAACAAATTTGAACAACTCATGGACATTTCAGATCCAGCAGCTGCACTGCCACATCCATCCTCCCATGAGGGGTTAGTTGCGGTGCCACTTCAGCTGACTTCTTCCAGGGAGGAGGATTCATCAGTAGAGATGTCGCTGCTTGAGTCTCCTAAGACCTCTCTTAAATCTAAGGCCAAAAACAAAAATAAAATTAAAAATCGCCTTAGCGCTAAATGATGGGTAAAACTAATAAGATCATTCAATGGAATTGTCGAGGTTTGAAACCAAATTATGATGAAATCAGCTTAATTTTAAATGAACACAACCCTATTGCCTTTTGTCTTCAAGAAACATTCTTGAAGACAAGTGATAAGTTATCTTTTAAACAATACTCACTATACAATCATATTTGTGATACGGGGACAAGGCGACTGGTGGAGTTTCGATAATCGTTAATCGAAACATTCCTCACAGACCTGTTCCGTTGAAAACAAATTTGCAAGCTATTGCGGTCAGTGTTACTATGCACAGAGTCATAACAATATGTTCCTTATATTTACCACCTAGTTCTTCACTAGAGCCTAAAGATCTAAATCACCTAGTTGCACAATTGCCATCACCTTTTATACTCTTGGGCGATTTTAATGCACACAACTACATCTGGGGTTGTAAAGATATAAACGATAAAGGCAAGAAAATTGAAGATTCCTGGCGGGAAGCAATCGTTATTCCAGTCCCCAAACCTGGAAAGGATCATACGGACCCAATAAATTATCGCCCTATTGCTTTAACGAGTTGTATATGTAAAACCATGGAACGAATGATTAATGAGAGACTCGTTTGGTACCTGGAATCCAACAAACTGATAACAAAGTATCAAAGTGGATTCCGGCGCCAACGAGGCACAACAGACAATCTCATTCGATTTGAATCATTTATTAGGGAAGCTTTCGTGAAGAAAGAACATCTAGTCGCTGTATTTTTTGACTTGGAGAAAGCTTATGATACTGCATGGAAGTACGGTATCATGAATGATCTTCATGACCTTGGTCTTAGAGGTCGATTAGCAGCTTTTATAGAGAATTTCTTAGAGAACAGACAGTTTCGTGTCCGAATGGGTTCAACCCTCTCTGACATCCATAAACAGGAGATGGGTGTGCCACAGGGCAGCATACTCTCTGTCACCCTTTTTAGTATAAAAATTAACAGTATAGTTAAATGCATCAATCCTGGTGTGGATTGCTCTCTATATGTTGATGACTTTGTTATATGTTATCGTGCAAACAACATGAACACTATTGAGAGACAACTGCAACAATGTCTGAATAAACTTCAGACCTGGTCGGATGAAAATGGTTTTAAATTTTCTAAATCTAAAACTAATTGTATGCACTTTTGTCAGTTACGTAAACATCATGAAGACCCTCATCTAACACTGGATGGGTCACCAATTCCAGTAGTGGATGAGACAAAATTCCTTGGTCTTATTTTCGACCGTAAATTAACATTTATACCACACCTTAAATACTTGAAGGCCAAGTGCCTTAAAGCTCTTAATTTACTTAAAGTTGTTGCAAACACTAACTGGGGAGCGGATCGTGAAGTCCTCTTGCGACTTTACAGATCTCTTATCAGATCCAAGCTGGACTACGGCTCCATAGTATATGGATCGACTCGCAAGTCGTACTTGCAGATGCTCGATCCTATACATAATCAAGGATTACGACTCGCCTTAGGTGCCTTTCGTACATCACCAGCCGAAAGTCTATATGTTGAAGCTAATGAACCATCACTGTCTCATAGACGAGACAAATTAGCCCTTCAATATGCCATTAAATTAAAATCGTAACCCTTCAAACCCAACTTTCGATAATGTCTTTAATCCTAGTTGTGAACCTCTTTTTGATCGAAAACCGAAGGCCATCCGACCATTTGGTCTTCGTATTAAACCAAAATTAAGAGACACTGAAATCGAACTAAATTTGATTGCCAAGTACAAAGTACCACAAATTCCACCGTGGACTTTGGAAACACCAACAATTATTTTCGACCTTTGTAATAGTAACAAATCCAGTACAGACCCTACTGTCTTTCAAAGCAAATTTAATGAAATTAAATCGAAATACAGTAACTTTCAACATATATACACAGATGGCTCTAAAGATGGAGATAAGGTAGCTGCAGCAGCTGTTGTTCACAAACACAGCATAAAGAGCCGCCTGCCTGACAAGGCCTCTATCTTTTCAGCTGAACTTAAGGCAATTGAACTTGCCTTAAATTATATTCAGGAATCTGATGACCATTTTGTAATCTTTTCTGATTCCCTTTCCTCTCTTCAAGCACTGGGTAATATGAAACATGATAACCCAGTTGTGCTTCAACTTTTAGAAAAGTACAATTCTCTTATAATTGATAATGTTATTATTTTCTGCTGGCTTCCAAGCCATGTAGGAATACGTGGTAATGATAGAGCTGATAGTGCTGCTAAAGCAGCATTAGGTTTACATATATCTGATACCAAGTTACCTTATACTGATTTTAAAAGTTGTATTAACACATATATTCATAACTCTTGGCAAGCCGCTTGGGATTTGTCAGTTAACAATAAACTCCATTCAATTAAACCGTTACTCGGAGAATGGCGTTCTTCTAGTAGACCCATTCGTCGAGAGGAAGTTGTCCTAGCCCGGTGCAGAATAGGGCATACACGTTATACTCATTCATATTTATTACAAGGTGATCCATTACCAGAATGTATACCCTGCTTTGCACCGTTAACGGTCAAACACATATTGTTGGAATGTGTAGACTTTGATCCTATGCGTCAAGGTACTACAATGTTAATACTATGACCGAGTTATTTAATACTATAGATTTTAGTCTAATTTTAAATTTCCTTAAGGAAGTCTAGACTATATAAATCATTATAATATGTTCTTGTATATAATTACTTTTTTATATACCCGTTTTCGGGCATTTGTTGATTACATATATAGTTTATATTACTACCATATCATCCCTTATTTTTTAATAGTTTTATCTTGATATATTTACATTAATTTTTAATTAATCCTTCATTTCTTCATCTTTCGTCAGTTTTTGCGCACAATATGACCTATTTATGTGTCGACGTGCGGTAAAACACCATTCATTCATTCATTCAAAGGTTATCAAAGTGTGTTACCGAGGGTTACCGGCTTTTTAGCTCAGACAAGAAGTGGGTTACCGAAGTGGGTTACCAAAGTGGGGTTATGGTGTGTAATCGATTTGGCGTAAAGGTTATCAAAGTAGGTTACCGAGGGTTACCATTTTCTTAAGCTTGATCATCAAGTGGGTGTTACCATAAAAGGGGGTTATGGTGTGTAATCGATTTGGGGTAAAGGTTATCAAAGTGGGTTAACGAGGGTTACCGTCTTTTAGCTCAAACAAGAAGTGGGTAACATAAGTGGGTTACCAAAATGGGGTTATGGTGTGTAATCGATTTGGGGTAAAGGTAATCAAAGCGGTTTACCGAGGGTTATCGTTTTTTTTAGCTCAAACAAGAAGTGAGTTATCGAAGTGGGTTACCATAATAGGGGGTTATGGTGTGTAATCGATTTGGGGTAAAGGTTATCAAAGTGGGTTACCCAAGGTTACCGTCTTTTTAGCTCAAACAAGAAGTGGGTTACCGAAGTGGGTTACCATAAAAGGGGGTTATGGTGTGTAATCGATTTGGTGTAAAGGTTATCAAAGTCGGTTACCGAGGGTTACCGTCTTTTTAGCTCAAACAAGAAGTAAGTTACCGAAGTGGGTTACCATAAAAGGGGGTTATGGTGTGTAATCCATTTGGGGTAAAGGTTATCACAGTGGGTTACCGAGGGTTACCGTCTTTTCAGCTCAAACACGAAGTGAGTTACCGAAGAGGGTTACCTTAAAAGGGGGTTATGACCTTAAAAGGGGGTTATGGTGTGTAATCCATTTGGGGTAAAGGTTATCAAAGTGGTTACCGAGGGTTACCGTCTTTTAGCTCAAACAAGAAGTGGGTAACATAAGTGCGTTACCAGAATGGGGTTATGGTGTGTAATCGATTTGGGGTAAAGGTTATCAAAGTGGGTTACCGAGGGTTACCGTCTTTTCAGCTCAAACACGAAGTGAGTTACCGAAGAGGGTTATCTTAAAAGGGGGTTATGGTGTGTAATCCGTTTGGGGTAAAGGTTATCAAAGTGGTTACCGAGGGTTACCGTCTTTTAGCTCAAACAAGAAGTGGGTAACATAAGTGCGTTACCAGAATGGGGTTATGGTGTGTGATCGATTTGGGGTAAAGGTTATCAAAGTGGGTTACCGAGGGTAACGTTTTTTTAGCTCAAACAAGAAGTGAGTTACCGAAGTGGATTACCATAAAAGGGGGTTATGGTGTGTAATCGATTTTGGGTAAAATTTATCAAAGTGGGTTACCGAAGGTTACCG
>JAWPHD010023887.1:0-20827 GCA_037043455.1 Cyrtodaria siliqua
GTGGAGACCTTTAGTTGCTACTGAAACAGATGACGATGACGAATATCCAGATGATGAAGACGATATTAGAGGTAGTGGAGACCTTTAGTTGCTACTGAAACAGATGATGATGATGAATATCCAGATGATGAAGATGACGATATTAGAGGTAGTGGAGACCTTTAGTTACTACTGAAACAGATGACGATGATGAATATCCAGATATTAGAGGTAATGGCGACCTGTAGTTGCTACAGAAACAGATGATGATAAAGATCTAGATGATGAAAATGATGATATTAAGAGGTAGTGGCGATCTCAATTTGGGTCTAAGTGCAGAAAAACATCAGAATTTAGAAGAAGAAAAGGACACGTTTGAAGTTTTTGCAAAAAGGGACTGATATTTATGATCCTGCTTTTAATACACAGGTATAATGTCAATCCCTTACCAACGGTTTTGCTCAGAAATCAAGCTTGGACCTTCTGGTGCCCTCAGTTAGCTGTACAATAAATAATCAGATGAATATACTATATGATCCAGACATCTTACTAAGAAAGGCATATCATCAACATTAAAACATGGACCATAACGTTTTGTTTAATATCAGCTATTGGTGGTTTTGGAACCCTTCCGAGCCTTGATTGATATAACAAAGTTTGGTTAAGATCAATTGCAAAATGAAGATGCTAGAGTGTTAATAACTAAAAGTTAACACATGGATGTGTAACTGGGTACAATAATACGGTGAACAATTGATTGCAAACCATGTGTCCTCGATAGCTCATTTTATACAGCGCCAACACGATAAACTGGAGACCCTCGGTTTGAGTCATGGTTTAGGCTGGACTGTTTACCAACTGTTAGAGACACGATGAGGAAGACGACGAAGATGGATAAAATGCCATTGCATTAGCTTGTTTGGTCTTCGGCCAGTAGAGCTAAACATTTAAGCCTCTAAATATTCTTGACAAAAGCACATGTAAGTTAAATATCATCTTCAGTAGTGTCCATATCTACTCCGACTTCCTCGGTATGTTCTATCTGTTGCTCTTCTTCATCGACGTGTTGTTCTTCTTCTTCTTCGCTCATGTCCAAACCAAACTCCATTTCCCCCACACTTTGATAAGGAGCACTCGCCAATCGGATCTCACATCCACCTTTCTGTTCCAGTTCTTGTATGCCTTTCTTTAGTAAGCTTGTGTACCAGAAATCCGTTTTGCCAGTGGTTGGATCTGATGCATTTCCTAGCAGAAGTGATATCATGCTGATAGAGCCGTTGATGTCCTCTTCGCAGACAACAGATCCACTGTCTCCCTTCTCTGAAACTAAATGAAAAAAGGGAACACGTTATTTAAAAGTAACTATTACTGTAATATTTATTTTATCAATATTTGAAACACCAGGGCCAAATGGCGATCGACACCTCCAAATCAGGTCCAAATCAGGCTCCCATACAGTGCATTATGAATATGAATAAGCCCCTCTATAGCTGTGATCCATCTAGGCGTTTTCATGCGAATCGTTTATGAAATCAGCTAGAGCTAGACCTGTTTTTCTTACCCGACAAACTTACCAATTATCAAACTTGTTGACGGTTTCGAGTATTTTTAGCGGTTTCTGACCAGTTTTTTTAATTTAAATTTAACATCTGGATGTGGTCATGTCTGACCTGGGGAACTTTTTCAATAAATAAATGTGAGTCTAGGCTCAAGCAATCAACTAACACGATGTACTTTAAGTAAACATATAGGTGTGTGGGGTGGGGGAGGAGGGGATGGGGGGGGGGGGGGGGGAGGTTCAGATATGGCTGTTTTTCACACTTACCAAAACTTTTATTGATATTAACAACTTGGTAACAATCGAATGAAATTTTAGCCAGACTTAGCAAATCCAGGCTTATGGTTTGGTGATTTCCGTCTGTTCATCTACGCATTTAGGTTAAGTTTTTGTTTTTCCTCATTCTCAATAACAATTGCTTTGAAACTTGGCAAACTCATTATCATTAAATAATTATACGTGACAGCACCGTAAGAGTCTTGCACTTTCCAGAATTATCCCCCTTTTCTTAGATACTGGTAACCCTCCTCATTCATTTTTAGGTGGATTGTTTTAATATTTAGCATGCTGAATGTGAAGCAGATAGCGAAGGAAAACAGGTTTTTGGTCTAATAATGATTACATGAATTATGGCTTTTGTGTCGAACTCCTGTCCTCATTTTAGGGGAACTGTTTTAATATTTGGCAAGATGACTTAGTGTAATGTGAACATGATCGCAAAGGAATATTATATTAGTGCAATAAAGTGCAGGGGTCAAAGAGGCAGAGGCAGTGAGTATATATGTCAGCCTTTAGCGACAGTTCTAGTTATGGTAAGGGGTTGTCCGCCCATAAACAATCACGCATTCCGCATGATACCTTCGAAACCATTACACACACACCCTCATGGAACTTCATAGGTACATTGTCCTTGGGATGAGAGGAGGAAGCCTATTGCTTTGGGGGTTAAAGGTCAAGGATACCATGATATTATATCGAAATACAGATTCAGCGCCATATGACTTCTAAACCCTAATACTCATACTCATATAACTTCCTAGGTAAATTGCTTTTGGTAAGAGGAGGAACCCTATTGTTTTTTGGGTCAGTAGGTCAAAGGTTATGATCGACATGACCTTATATGGAAATAGGTATTCCGTGCGATAACTTCAAAAAAATAATGTCAGTACTCATGCAACTTAACTTCTTAGGTAGACTGCCTTAGGTGAGAGGAGGAACCCTTTTGTTTTTGGGGTCAATAGGGTCAAAAGTTCATAGGTGCATTGTCCTTGGTGAGAGGAGGAATTCTATTGTATTTTGGGTCAATATGCCAACGGCACAATGACCTTATATGGAAATATGAATTCCGTGTGATAACTTCGAAACCATAAAAGTCATACTCATGAAACGTTTTCCTTGGTGAACGAATGAACCCTATTGTTTTTGGAATCAGTAGTCCAAGGTCACCATCTCCTTATATGGTAATGGGCATTCCGCGAGATAACCTTGAAACCATAACGCGCGCACTTGTAAAACTTCACTGATACATTGCACTTGGGATGAGAGGAGGAATCCTGTTGTTTTTGGGGTCATTACGTTAACAGTCAAGGTCATCATGGCCTTTATAAAAATACGCACCCACACTCAAAACACTTCACAGGTACATTGACCTTGGGGTTAGAGGAGGAACCCTTTTGAGTATAGGGTCAGGAGGTCGTCATGACCTTTTATGGAAATACGCATTTGGCATGAAAGAGTATGAAAGGAGAAATTTGGAAATCGTCGAACGCAATAAATACAAAAAAATATTGCAGTCTCGGTTTGATTGAGACTGTTCATGAATGGTAGTGAAGAGTGCTTGCTACCGTTGACGCCCTCTAGCCCCGGGTTGAGCAGAACTCAACATTTAAAATGTCAATAGTACATAAATTTGAGCCATCCCGAAGATGGGTTGCATATGACGGTGAACATGGAACCTTCAATGCGGTATTTTCACACCATGGCCAGCGGCGTATGGTCCAAGTTTCTAACAAACACGATGCCTTAAACGAGAAAACAATGGGCTCAATAAACAAAATGGAATTTAGCCGGTAGCAGAGGTTATGAAGCCTGCGTATCACAGGTAACAGTCAGTTGACTAAATTAAAAAGCAAAAGCAGGCAACATATCCTAAGGGTGATTAAACAATACTCAGAACTTTTAAAGGCTGGAGTAGTGGAACCACCTATTCAAAATTCAAATACGAAACCAAAAGTAGTTAAGAATGTACCACCGGTATCTGTAAATATCGGGCTCAGCGATCTCCAAAGATCGGAATAAATAACAGTTATGAAAACTTCGAAACCACAATACCCACGCTATGAATTTGCATAGGTATATTATCTAAATTGCCACAATTCGCTCGCCTGATGACCTTGCCGCATTGCAGACTCTTGCAACTGTCGGTAATAGACGTGGGTGTACTTCATGCATGGTACAATATCCCTAGCTCTTGTGGTTTCAGATAAAGAAGCTTTGTTTTCCCTACATTCTGTATAGAAGTTTTATGCCGTGTGGTTTCAGAGATGAATACTTTTTAAACATTTCCTTAGATATCTTAAAGAGTAAAATCATTCGATGCAAACTTTGGACCCCCGAAGTGGAACTATTTCAGCCCAGCAGTTCTTGAGAAGAAAAATTACAAGGGTTTGACTTTAACAAACTGGGTCCATTTTGAATGTCGTCGATACCTAATTTTAACTAAACTTGAAAGTCACTGACCTAACATTCATCCATGTAAAATTTAGTCAAAATTGGGAAAGTGGTTTCGCAGAAGTTGTTAACGGCACAGTAAACTTGAATGGAAGACGGACCAAGAGTGATCCCAATAGATCTCCTCAACTTTACTGGCTTTACAATGGCCATAACTCATCAACTTCTCTATGCTACAAACAGTCTTTCATGTCTTTAATACTAATTATTGCGAAACAAACCTGAGAATTACTTACTTTATTTAAGCAATGGCTGTAACTCTGAAATGCACTGACTATGCTTACGGTCAAATTCATCCCACACTTTTATTGTGCAACTATTCTTACCAAGAGTCATCATACCATTTATGTAAGCTACTGATTTTGTCTCAGTAATCAGCTATAAGCCCATAAAACATATGTTTCAAACTTCATACACAGTACGCCAACAAAACGACAACAACAATGACAATAAAAAAAACTTCAAATAAAATTTAGGGAAAAACTAAATTTCATTTTGGTAAATAGTCGGAATATCACTTAAAACTAGTAGCAGATTCAGCTGCTTATCTGGGAAGAGTAACTAGAATACTAGTAATGCACATTTAATGTTTTCTTCTACAGGTCATAAGTTTAACCTTAACATAAATGCCAAACAGAGCAAGTCCTTTCGAATTTGAATAGTCCAGCTAACAATACTGCACATTTAATGTAATTAGGTCTCCCCAACAAAGTTGCTTTTTGTCTGTCTCTCCGTCAATCGTTTTGTCGCATAAATAGTTCCTACAGTTTTTTACGGATTCCTTCCAAAGTGTGTACACTATTTCAACATCAGGCATGGTTACAGGACTTTGTGGGAGACATCTGTTTTTCTTTAAAAAACACACAACAACTTTCTAGTTCTTATGAAAATTGCAAAATACTAAGAGGTGGAACCGACTGTGAAGTAGCTTTAATATTGATTAAACTCTTAATTACTATCTAAATCATTGTCTGCTTCTGCAAGTCTTTTACATTTTTGGCCCAAATGAGGCCCCTAGAATTGCGAACTTATAATAATAGGTAATATCCTTAAGTAAATGTGGTTAAATATAAACGACGCTGTTCATTGTAGAAGGTTACTATAAAAAAGAGTTGCGCACAACATGATGTCTCGCCTAAAGTGACGTGTCCAACATACATGTTTCAAGCGAGCGTCATCTTGACAAACTCGAGGGTTTATAGTAATTGTTAACGAGGTCAAGCACTGTTGTCAGCATTCAGTAGGGTAGCATTCTTATTTTTCCATCAATGGAGTTAAATGCAAATATTGTTGGATGGACAGGCATTACCATTCTATACCGGATTTTTAATAAATTTGCAATCCTAATCAAAAACAGTCAACATGTGTATGGTAATTAATTGAATGTTAAAATAACATGCCTTACATTTTGAATGTTGATGCATCTATTAATAGTTCAGTTAACACCACTGTGGCATGCAATACAATTCCTGGATTAAAACAACACAAAAGTTCATCATTTATAAAGGTTCTGCATTATTATCAGGATTCAAACATTTAAAACAGAATGCGACAACATCATTACAGTAATTGATTAGGCAAAGTCTATAATGAACATTATGCAAAGTGCATACTCTATGGACTTAAAGATTTGTTGTAAATTATAATTTTTTGTTACAGTGTATTATAGGAAACTGTTAATGTTCCATCTATATTTATGAACTACTTCACGCTTAAATTGATAATTTTATACTTTATGTTTAAAAAAAAATTGGTTCCAATGCCTGATGTACTCGAGTTCCCTTTAATACCTGATGCAGCAATTTGCCAACTTGTATTGTTTCAGGAACTGACATGTTAATTAATCTGCATGTATCATGTTCTATCAAGAAATGTCAGCTCATATTAAAATTAATGTAATTCTGTTGCTGGTTTTAGAACATGGCAGTATGTTACAATGGTATAAATATAATATTTGGTGACGGTACATGTATTTAAGTGACCTTGACTCCGACCCAGGGTCAGTTGGAGGGCTGGATTTATTGGCATTAAGACGGACAATGACCAGGAGGTTATATAGGGAAGTTGAACATTCTACTCCCAAGGACAAAACAGTTATAATACAATATGTTGATGCCGCTATTTCACACATTTTTTCGGGAGACGGTACATGTATTTAAGAGGCAACTGACCTTGACACAGGGTCAGTTGGAGGGTGATACGTACTGTAATAAGAAGATCAATAACCGGTGATGTTATATATGAAATTTGAACACTCTACTCCAAAGGACTACAAAGTTATAAGAACTTTAACGCAAAATTTAACCAAATCTTAACCAAACCCCTAACAAAAGTCTTAACGCTAACATATTGCATTGTAACTTTCTTGTCTTTGGGAGTAGAATGTTCAAATTTCATATAGAATCATCCTGGTCATTGAACTTCTTAATGCCAATAACTTCGAACCCTCCAATTCACCCTGGGTCGGAGTCAATGTCACTTAAATACATGTACCGTCAATATTTGCGTTAAAATTGGGTGAAGGTAAATGTATTTAGGTGACCTCGACTCGGACCCAGGGTCAGTTGGAGGGCTGGAAGTTATTGTCATTAAGACAGACAATGACCAGAAGGTTATATATGAAATTTGAACATTCTACTCCCAAGGACAAAAAGGTTATAATACAATATGTTGACGCCGTCGAGCCTGCCAACATTAGCGGCACCTATGTCTCGCTTTTTTTTCAAAAGACGAGACAAAAATGAGTTTTCTGACAATAGTTATGTTTTTTTACCTACAATTACAAGATGTTTTGGAAAATATAATGAACCCATCATATTGAGAATTTTGTGAAATATAAACAAACCGCACAAGACTTGAGGCTTATAGCAACATATGTTTCGCCCCTCGTAATCTTACAGTGTTTCAACTCGGTCTCAATATCGGTAAGATGGCCGGCTGCTTGTGCTTGTCCTGGTTGATTCAAATACTGTTTAAACTTCTTATATCCTTGAACGTCTTTCGTCATCACTGCGTGAATAATATTCCTAATTCTTTCCAATGGGTCTGAACTACTCTGCAAAATAATGAGAAAATAACATGCAATTAACACGGTCATTACATATCAAGCGAAGAGAATAAGAGGCGGGTAAACACTGATTTACATAATCAGCCTTACTATGTACCAGATACAGTGTGTTTTATTACTAATTACTGTTTATAACATTTTAATTGGCAGGTAAAATAGCGTGTCTGAAATAAACAATGTGGGACTAATCAGTCTTTCCTTCACTACCCTTTAACTCCCATGCAAATAAAGTACTTTTTAGTGACTCAGAGCGCTTATTGACAAAGACCCGACTCGGTATTCAAAACATGCCTTTAGTTGGATTATTAAGGGAAGTGAATAACCCAGACATTATTTAGATGTTTTACTTGGACCGATATGGTTACAGAAGGTAAAAGAACATACAAAATACAATGGATATATAAAACTAAAGACAGTCAACTACTGATTCAAGAAAACAATCAAAGAAATGATAAATCCTCCTCCTAATTCCTATACATACTTAATAGCAATAACATATACATACAAGACACACACGTTATTCAATTTAAAATGAAGACGTTAACAGTGCATAATGCTCCCCTGATAGACAGAAACTGTTGTTATGTTGTGTTCTTGCATTCTGCAAGCCGTCCTGTTATGTTCTTCACTTATACAAAATCTTAATCTGTTTCAGAGATATGCTGCGGACAAAAATATGTGACAAAGGCATACAAATAGTAAAATGTTGTTGAACAATCAACCTAGAGTTAAGATTATTGTGTCTGCATGATAAAGAAGAACTGTATAAAGTTTTATGACCATAAATCAATATTTTGCCAAGTTATAAGCCAGGTTAGGTTGCAGGTTAACGTTTTATGAAAAGGGTTATAACTCTGCTGAAATGAAAGTCGGAGTTATTGGTCTAGGTAACAACATGCCTTTGGGTAAGATGAATATGTGTGTGAAGATTCATGAACATAGGTCAAATACGTTTTAAGTTATGGCCAGTTACGAGCTTGGTTAGGTTGCCTATTTAAAGTTTATGAAAGTAGGCATAACACTGACAAAATGAAAGTCAGAGTTATTGGACATGTGTAATGACATTCCTTGGGGGTAAGATGAATATGTGTGTTTGAAGATTCATGAACATAGGTGAAACACCTTTCAAGTTATGGCCAAGGTTATGTTGCAGGTTAAAGTGTGACGGACGACGACGAACGACTACGCAGGCAACACAAAAATATTGAACACACATACATTGAATCAATATATTGTTTGGTATTATTATACTATTACATGTAACACAACGAGGTCAGATACTATTGCCAACTCCCATCTCCCGCTGAGGTTGTTGTCCAAATATAAACTAATATGATGTGTTAGCGGGACATAAAACCCCATTTCATTCATTCATTTATTGATTCATTCAATGTTGCCACCTCAAATGTGAGATTGTGTTTGGATTAATTAATGCTGATGTTTCAATTGTCTGTAAGATCGAATTCAAACTTTTGTATTCAGGTACTATCCAACTGATCAACAGTAAAGGAAGTAGGTTTGTGAAATAGGCGTTATGTAAATACTACTCATTAAGTGGGGACCAGTAAAGAAAATACGAGCACCTAAAGTTGTCATTTGTGTACATACAATGATCTTGTTACTAAGCATATAAGCATACGATACTAGCTATTCCAAAGGTCAAACCCGCACAAGTGTTCCACACCAAATAAAATAAAGTGATTAACATTATATGAATTAATATATAACCAACGGTAGATAATGACGATTTTAGGACCAACAGGACCCGAGGTCGTCAACAGCATGGACCTTAGGTTGTCAGGGCCTTTTTGGTTGGCTCTAACGAGAGCTAGTCCAAGTACTGACTTCGTGAAGAACGGGTCCAACTCTTTCATAGCCATTTAATTGATATTCCAACACTATTCATTGTTGATTAAGTTAAAAATGTCGCCTTTATTTATTTTTTAAAATACACTAGTAATTTAGAACTCTTCAGCATCATAACTTGACTTCTATGGTGAGATGATTACAAACTTCGTCAGATCTTTGGCAATGACCACTTTCATACTATTTTCAATAAACTCGCTAAATGTTTATCAAAACGGTATTTAGCTTTATAGTTAGGGAAGATAAACGTTTTTTCGTAAAGCTATGAGTGGTCGTTCATAGTTTAGACATGGCTTCCAAAACACAAGCGTGTTTTGCTCAGCCAGTATCATATTAAAGACCACTCACAATGTCGCCTAACCTGAAAAATGGTGATCAAAGTATACATTTGAAATATTCGCGTTCTCCTCCATAATTTAAGTTGTAAACATGTACGATAAAAGTTGTTGCACAAATTACATATTTATATATATATATCTTTCAACGACACGGCTCTAAGCAACTTTTAAATCAACCGAGCGAAAGAAAACAAGAAAGACAATTATTGACGACCTTAGAACCAGGCCGACCTTAGGTTCTACTACAAACCACAACCAACCTATAAGCAAACAAATTACCACTACAGGACTTTGAAAAAAATAATGGGAAGCGGCCATTTTAAAATAAGACTTAGTACCAATAGCTAGGTATACCTACCCATAATACGAATTCCATTCATTAAAATATTGGACTTTTTAGCAATCTCTATGAAACAGGGTAAGTGTGAGGTTTGGTGCACCCTAGAACCTGGTTTAAACCTCCAGCGGCCTTTTTTGCCACTGACCGTTCCAAGGCTGTAGCCCTATTGTAAATCCTTTTGTGTTGGTGATGTCTTATTTAGCCTTTTATTCATCTTTAAATGTGTTCTTTGTTTCTGTGTATGTTTGTGGTTGACTGTCGTCCTTGAATACTGCTTTTCCTGTTCGAATTTTATATCTATATCTATGTAAATAGCCTTATTCATTCAATTACTCATGTGAGATCGGGCTATTCAATTTCCTCCAGTATCATGACCACAACAGCACTGTCAAATGTGTTGCGATGTTGTTTGATTTATAATCAACGTAAAATAACGCTTTTGAAACGAATTTTTTATTTTTGTTTTTAAACATTTGCAGAAATACCTCTTGTATGTTGTGTATGGTACTATACGGTAGGAAATCATCATCAAGCCATTTCTTCAGCAATACATCTGCATCTATCTCATTCATCCAGTCTTCGTGTTCTGAAAACTGTTGTAGTACTTTCCTATATAAAACGTCTGCAAGAAAAAATAAATTACTGATAACTGAGGGTAAAACATACTTTATGTAACAATAGGGCCATGTTTGAATCTTGATGACCTTCGGAAAGATGTAAAAATTGTCAAACAAGCTTATAATTTTATAACAGAATTATATCACGCGCCATCACAATTTCCCGAGCCTGCCTTAGGTAATTGTACATGTGGGTATAAAGTGGGGATGTCAAGGGTTTCAAAGTTATGACTCCAGGGGTGGGGTGGACCCCGGGGCCAATGCTGGTCGGACGGTTGTATCCGTCTGCTCACGCCCAGTAAGTGTATATATGGTTTAGGGTTGGGATCCCCAGTTTCCAACTTATGGCCCTTGGTTTATTTCCCTAGGGGTGGGAGCGGACCCTGTGGCTGATTGAATGGTTGTATCCGTCTGTTCATGCCCAGGTAGTGTATATATCGTTATAGGGAGAATATCTAAATGAATTCCAAGTTATGACCCATGGCCATTTCCCCAGGATTGGGGACGGACCCTGAGGTTGATGCTGGGTTGGATGGTTGTATCCGTCAGTAAGTGTATATATGGTTATACGGTGGGGATCTCAACAGTTCCTAAGTTATGACCCAGTGGCATTGATTGTCCTCAGGAGTGGGGACGGTCCCCGTGACTGATGCAAGTTGGAATGGTAGTATCCACCAGTTCATGGTCAGTAAGTGTATTCATGCTTAGTGTGTAAAATACGTGACCCTTGGGTGGGACCAAATTGTACCCTATGGTCTCGATTTAAGCAAACTTGATAGACCTCTAGCTCATGTAGTTTCAGAGCAGTCTCCCCCTATATAACTCAATGTAAAAAAACTGTGACCCCGGGGCAGGGCCAAATTTGACCCCGGTGTTACCATTTGAACAACTTGGTAGAGGACCAAAGGCTTAAAAACTAAAGTCTTTAAAGACTAAAAAGCTACTCCAGCAGGGCTATCGTTATCATAAACTTCGAAAACCTTTGCAAAATGTTATTATCGTAACTCTGATCTACTTTTAAAATACAAAAGTAATTTAAGAACTCTTCTGCAACAAGGACTATCACAACCTGATTTCTATGGTGATGTGATTTCCAAACTTCGTAAGATCCTTGGTCATAATCATACAATCTTTATTAAACTTGTTAACAAGTTTGTCAAAGAGGTTATGACCCTATCTCTTTGCAACGCACTACATGTTTAGTGGTTGATCCATTTACAGTTCGGCACTGTGCTTTCTTCTTTGATTGTGCGATGACCGGACAGATTGTGGACCCTATGATGACGTCTACCTAAATCCTTATATGACGGTAGCGTTTGGTGTTTGTCTTTAATCTAGTCTTATCGTACCCTTAACGGTGTGTTCTCTTGTTGCTCTGGCTTCTGTCCAGTCATTGAGTACTTACTTTGTGGCTGCTGTTTTTTATATTATATATACATGATCATTTATGTGTTTTACTTATATTGCCTATTAATGCTGCCTTGTTTGTTAGAGCTTATAACCAGGCGGGCATACCTTTATTTATATACAAATATAAAAGTAATTTAAGGACTCTTCTGCGACAAGGACTATCACAACCTGACTTCTATGGTGATGTGATTAATAAACTTGATCATGATCACCTTCATACTATCTTTGTTAAACTTGTTAAAAAGTTTATCAAAAGAGGTTATGACCCTATCATTTTGCAACGTACTGCATGCTTGGTGGTGGACCCTTTTAAAGTTCGCCACTATGCTTTCCTCATTAATTGTACGATGACCGGACAGGCTGTGGACCCTATGATGAAGCCTACCTAAAGCCCATTGGGACGGTGGCGTTTGATGTTTGTCTATGATCTTTCTTGTCGAGCACTTAATGGTTTATTCTCTTGTTGCTCTGGCTTCTGTCAAGTCATTGAGTACCTTCATTGTGGCTTTCTAGGCTATTGTTTTTTTGTATTATATTTACACGAGCATATTGGAGTTTTACTTATTGCCTATTGATGCTGCCTTGTTGGTTAGAGATTAGATCATGGCGAGGATATCTTTATTTACACTGTCCTGTTTTAATGGGATGACAGTAGGGTAAGTGTGAGGTTTGGTGCACCCTAGAACCGGTCTAAACCCCCACTACTTTGCCACTGAGCGTTCCAAGGCGGTAGCCCTATTGTAAACCCTTTCAGGGCTGTACAAATAATTTTTTTAGCCACTAGTCCGGGACTAGTCACCCTGTCAAAAGTGACTAGTCCCAAAGAAATTGTGACTAGTCCCAAAAAATGCACACAAGTCCTGAATACTTTCGATTTCTCAATATGTTAAAACTGCGTCTTGCATACTCATTATAATTCATTATACACAGTAAAGGAAACAATCCTTATTTACTCTTCAACGTGTTAAGTGTTATTGTTTCAATGTATCGCCATTTTCAGCTCACCTTGGTTGAACAGGTAATCACGTGACGAACATGTGATTTACCTGTAGTATTCGTTTCATTGGCTAGCGGGTCTGGATTAAAATAGATCAGGTCAATTGATTGGATTATGCGACAATGCCGACTGTCAATTAAAGTAATTTGGAGGCAGGACTTCCGGCATGGTTGATTGTTGCTAAAATTGCCCGGGGTAATCGCTGATCGCCGCTGTGGATGCTTATTGCATTACATAAGCGAGTGCAATTAAAGGATTACGTTGAGAAGTGTGCTGGAGTATTTTTATGACATGTGGACAAATCTGGGACTGAAATCTTTCAAACAGTGACATGCCCGAATATTTTTTTTTTTTTTTTTTTTTTAAATTGGACTAGTCCGGGACTGAAATCATTGAAAAAGTGACACGCCCGACTTTGGTTTTGGACTAGTCCCGGGCGTCGGGCTATAGGATTTGTACAGCCCTGCCTTTTGTGTTTGTGATGTCGTTTTCATTTATTATTGCTTTTGCCTTCTTGTTTGTCTGTTTGCGTGTTTGTTCCTGTGTTTTGTGGTTGACTGTCCTCCTTGAATGCTACTTTCTCTGTCCGATCTTTTTATATTTTTTTGCACTGTCCCGTTTATTGGGATGACAATAGGGTAAGAGTGAAGGTTTGGTGCACCCTAGAACCTGGTTTAAAACCCCAGCGGCCCTTTTTGCCACTGACCGTTGCAAGGCGGTATCCCTATTGTCAACCCTTGTGTGTTTGTGATGTCTTGTCTTGCATTTTATTCATCTTTATATATAGTTGTTCTTTGTTTCTGTGTGTATTTGTGGTTGACTGTCGTCCTTGAATGCTACTTTTCCTGTTCGATTGTTATATCTACTTTTATACTACATGCAAAACATTATACCTTTAGCTCGTGGTTTCAGAGAAGATTTGTTTTCAATATTTTTCTATATAAGTGTCCCCTCCCCATTAATTTCCCTATGTTTTCAAATCAAATTCATTGCTACAATTCTTTCCTGTTTTAATGTTATATCAAACTGCTTTATAGCTGGCTAATTGTATATATATCCATCTTTATTCTTAATTCTTAAGCCACTGACATTAACGATGCGATTGGAAAGGACATTATGGAACGTAAGAAAGGCTTACACATGTATATAGGTTCTAGGTTTTCTATTGGCTTAGAATAATATAACCCAATAAGAACGTTGAAGGTATCTTAGTGTTCATTTACTAATTGTCATGATTTTATTTTACTTTCTTCTTCTTTTTTTCCTTCTTTATTTGATGTTGGTCTTCACTTATATTTTTGTTTGCTTGGATGTGCGTGTAGGCGGGATTGAGAAAGAGTTGTCACACATTGATCGCTCCTTCATGAACATGACGGGCTTCTCTGAAAATCTGAGAAAGTCAAGGAAACTGACCCTGCCCAGTTTCGAGAGCTTAAAAATGGCAATCCTTGATCCGCACTTTTATTCACCTATCAATCCGATATATTATCCATCACTGACCATGAAACATAAATAGATTAGTAATAAATGGTTGTAATGTATTTCAGCATTTGATATCTGAATTTCTTATAAAACTCATTTGTTATCATGTACTGACCAACTTCTAACAAACGGTCTGTTTGTCAGTTTCAAAAGCAACACTTTAAAAGAAATGATCAGAAATACAGCAATATGTATTAATATTTTATGAGTAATAAGTTGTTTTAATACTTTTATTTCATCATTTTGTTATCGAAAAGACTGGACTAAATAAATCTTTCAGTTGATACGTTTAGAAAGATATTTGTCCGTTTTAGGTGCACATTGACATAAAAGTGTGGAGGCAATGCAATATGACCCTCATGCATGTAATACTGTAATAACTGGCTTATACATGTAGTTTCATATCAATATAGATAAAAACATTATGCTTTTTATCGAGTTTGGTTAACCATGGTCAGTACAGGAAATATTCTGGTCAATAATAAAGTGGCCATACAAATATACTAAGTTAAACCACAGGGCCATACAAATATACCAAGTTGAACCATAGCCAGCACAGTAAATGTTCTGGTCAAGAGAAAGTGGCCATACAAATTTACCAAGATACAGCGACTGATCTGGACAATGATAAAGTGGCCATACAAATATTATATTTGCAAAAGAGTATGAGAGTGGACCTTTAGATAAATACGAAATATTGCAGTCTCGGTTTGATTGAGACTGTTCATGAACAGTAGTAAAATATGCTTGCTACCGTTCACGCCCACTAGACCCGGATTGAGCAGAACTCAATATTAATGAAAGCAATAGTACAACTTTTTAACCATAACGAAGATTGCATGCATATGGCGGTGGACATGCTACTTTTACTTTCATTATTCCATGTCCAGCGGCGTATGGTCCCAGTATCTAATAAAATGCTATGCCCCGAAAAGCGAAATAAAAAAAATAGAGCAGTGGTTATGAAGCCTGCGCATCACATGTAACAGTCAGGACTAAATTAAAAAGAAGACAAAGTTAGATTTACCTGCCGGTACATGAATTAGAATGCTGAGCTCTTCACTGAAGCTTGCATTTTGACAGGATTTCATTTTCTCTGATCTGGTGTCTGCTGAAATTACTATTCCGTATGTCATCTTGGTTACAGGACCCTCCTTAAACACTTCCTTTCCATCAAGATCCAAAACATCTCCTTCATACAAACGGTGTGGTTGTGAACATGATTTATTCTTCAGTCCTGATGTTCTGATACCATTTATACAATAATTCTCTCTGTCCTGATTGATTTTTATTGCAGCTATATCAATTTCTTGCTTTTCATGAATAACCAAATGTTTATTGTACCTTGCAATTGGGTTAAAAATTCCACAATCACTTACTTCAATTCCGTCCTCACAGTCTTCCACACAGTGTGCACAGGTGACACCATATAGTTCCCAGTCATGTGATACTGACACATCGTCATCGTTCATTTCCCCCTGACCATTTGGAGCGCCTGGCCTTTCTAATTCCATATCTTCTTCATTTGAAGTTATCTCCATGTCTGGTCCACAAACAAAAGATGATGCATGTTGTGAAAGACGAACTGCATCTGGTGAAATATTTGACTTCTCTGGTTTCTTATCACTTTCAGTTGCCACGTCACTTGGAACTGGTAAATTTTCTGACTTTCTTATCTCCACAAAACAACCTAAGCTCCCGAATATGTGGGAACTCTTCACCCTTGCCTGACCCTTAGGTGTTAATTTTACTCTTATTTGTATTCCACATTTATATATAGTATCATCATGCTCCATTCTTTCAGCTTCTTGTTCAATACTATATTCGTGCATGTATTGATACTTCTTCAGAATCTTTTCTATGTCCTCTTCTTTACCTGAATTTATATCACTCTGAGCATGTAAATGTAATGTCAACTTTCCATAGATGGTTCCGCAACTGGATATTTCAGGGAGCCTGACAAAAAAGAAAGAAAACATTATAAATGCTTTGAAAGATAAAACAACAAGAGGCCCATTACTAGTTACTAGACTTGTAAAACATGCTCGTTCATTGAACTGAAAACGTAAATTGTTATGAATATCATTTTTACACTGTTTTTTACATCATAGCGGTTAATTATTTAAGACCTTTAAGAAATGAAAGTTAAAATGAGTAGATAGTTTGAGTTCGAGTTTAGTTTAGTGTTCTTTTTTACAATTTGAAACTCTGGGTCCAGGCCAAATTTGACACTAAGGTCACGATTTGAACACACTTGAATGAGGAGCATAAGCTAATACTACATGCAAAAGATTATACATTCTGCTCTGTAGTTTTAGAGAAGATGAGTGTGTTTTTTTATTTAGTTATTTAAAGATTTTGCTATATAACTCGATGTAAAACTGTGACCCCGACGGAACCAAATTTGACCCTGGAGTTACCATTTGAACAAACTTGGTAGAGGACCCTAGGCTCATGCTACATACAAAATATACCTCTAGCTTTTGTAGTTTTAGAGAAGTTGAGTTGTTGTTTTTTAAAGATTTTCCTATGCAAGTATGTAAAACTGTGATCCCAGGGGAGGGGCCAGATTTGACCCCACGGTCACTAGTTGACCAAACTTGGCAGAGAGCATAGGCTGATGCTACATGTAATATATTAGCGCTCTGTGCCTCGTAGTTTCAGAGAAGAAGATTTTAAAGTGTTTCCCTATATAAGTCTATGCAAAACATACAAAATCTCTATATACAGACATTGAACAAACTTGATAGTCCAGGCGTTGGCGATCATTAATAAAAAAAGTTTCCAACTCTTTTATGGCCACGGCGGCCATCTTCGATGTGGCGTTAAACTAAATTTAACATAATTGAAAACCATTTATAATCCATGTGAAGTCTGTTTCTGAGAAAAAGTTGTTTAAACAAACGTTAACGACCGACGGACTGACGGACGAAGGGTTACGGACGAAGAGAGATCCCAATATTTTTTTACGTAAGTATTATACTTTTTAAACTGCCCTATGACACTGATCTTGGTGATATGAGTCTGGCATGAAACACCAAATGAATTTAAACATTAATACAACTTAAATAAGTCAAGCTAAAAGTTTGCCAAATAAAAACGTGTTTTTTTAATCAAGGTCAAGGCCACGGGCACATATGAGTATGGACACATGTAGAGAATATATCTGAATACACCCACTGACAAATTTGAAAGTTATAGTCTATAGTTTGAAAGATATTATTAAAAGAAACAATGTTAAGGAAAACTTCACTATTTTTCAAATAAACAATTCTGAGTTATTCTATAGTCATTTTAAACCTTAATGTCAAGGTCATCGACACATATACTGACACAATATTTATCGCTTGTCAGAAAGATAGTTAAAAATAACAAGATGCACAAGACGGTCTGAGAATGCTCTTCTGGCCAACATACTCTAAAAACAACAACTCTCATATCTGGGGAAAATCAGAAACTGTTAACAAAATTTATCACATATACAAGCTTAAATTTCCCCAATAAACCTCAGCATAAATTTTAATCATTGTCCAACTTGCTGACATCCTATTGCAGAAAATTGGAACACGTTTAACAAAGTTAAATTGTCCAAAAGTTGAAATTTACCGTTTTTTCAATGATCAATGGCACCGACTCTAAAGTCTTGAAATCAAATTCGGCATAGGATAACACGCCTTCCATAAATCAGTAGAATTTCAAATGGTAAGGAAACTCCAACAATTTTAGTAAATGTTAACATAAATGTGTTACATGTACAGTATGTGTATAATATACACCCACTGAACAAAGCTGAATCCATTATAAATTGAAAAGATATACACCCATTTGCTATTAAAAGCAATTCCCAGGTGTAAGGTCAATAGTCAATGTGTAAGGTCAAAACATCCTTGACTTTGGAGCTGTTGCTAAAATAATGATTCCTTGACTTTGGACCTGTTGCTAAAAGAATGATAGGGGTTGTTGTTCAACCAAGAGCACCATTTCAAAATTTTAGGTGAAACAGTTCATGAATAAAAAGCCGGGAAAGCATTTTTCATTATGAGGTCACAGTGGCCTTGACATCTGACCTACTAACCATAAAATCAATAGGGACCATTTTTTAACAAGAGCTGTCGGAGAACTGCGCAGCTCGACTATTCGATTTTTAAGAGAATAATAAATTATATAGCTAGTATATACCATCAGAAAACAAGGCTAAAACAATGTGGGGTGGGGTTGGGAGTGCAACATAGCTATGTGTAAGAATTGACCAAAACTACACAGAAATATGTAAAAAAAAAAAAAAGAAAAAAAAAAGAGTTTTGAGTGGGGTGGGGGTGGGGGAGAGGCGGGGGTGTGGTGTGGTGAGTGGGGGTGATGAGGGCAACATATATCTGTAAGAAGCTATGTAAGAATTCACCAAAACAACACAAAAATATGTAAAAAATAAATAAATTAAAAATCGAGTTTTGAGTGGGGATGGAGAAGAGGTGGAGTGTGGAAGGGCAACATATATGTGTAATAAGCTATGTTAGAATTGACAAAAAACAACACAGAAATATGGTAAAACAAAATAAAAATAAAAATATTTCGAGTGGGGTGGGAGTGGGGTGGGTGGGGGGGGGGGGAAGGGGGGGTAGCTATGAGTAAGAATTGACAAAAACAACACAGATATATGTAAAAAACAATAATCATTAAATAGAAATATTCCAGCTTCGAGCATGGGGGGTGGGTGGGTAGGGGGCCGTGGGGGTGGGGGGACGGGTGCAACATAGCTACATGTATGTGTAAGAATTGACTAAAACAGCACAGAAATATGTAAAAAAAAAGAAAAAAGTTTTGATTGTGTGTGTGTGTGGGGGGGGGGGGGGGGGGGGGGGAGGGAGCAACATATATGTATAAGAATTTACCAAACAACACAGAAATATGTAAACAAGAAAAGGTTTCGAGTGTGTGTATGTGGTGGTGTGGGGGGGGGGGGGGGGGGGGATGTGGGGAGAAACATATATGTGTTACAAGCTATGTGTAAGAATTGACCAAAACAACACAGAAATATGTAAAAAAAAATAAAAATTAAATAAAACTATTCGTGTTTCGAGTGGGTGGTGTGTGTGTGGGGGGGGGGGGGAGGAGTGGGTGGTGGGGAGAGGGAGGGGAGGCAGGGGGCAACATGTGTAAGAATTGACAAAAGCAACACAGAAATATTTTTAAAAAAATAGAGTTTCAAGTGGGGGGGAGGGGGTGAGAGGCGGGGGTGGGGGTGGGGGAGGGGCAACATATATGTGTAAGAACTGACTAAAACAACACAGAAATATGTAAACAAATAAATAAAATAAATATAGAGTTTCAAGTGGGGGGTGAGAGGCGGGGGTGGGGGGAGGGGGCAACATATATGTGTAAGAATTGAATAAAACAACACAGAAATATGTAAAACAAAAAGTAAAAAAAAAAAAAAAAAAGGGTGTGTGCCATGCCCCAATATGGGTGAAGTATGAATAAGATGCAAAATGCTATAAGAAATCCCAAACCAAAATTATAGATATATACATGCTTACATGCAAACCTAGATCTGCCTTTATTGCACATTTCATGGGCCATCACAATTTGGTTTCCATGGGAGCCCAGAATTTGCAGAAGACAAAAGTACTTACCCAGCCCTTTACAACATATTATAAGGAAACCAATTCCAAAATTTAGTTCAGCTAGGACAAGAAATGTGAGAGATATAGACCTGTAAACACAGCTTACACGCACATTTTGATGTGAAACAGACACATTTTAAGGGCTATCAGAATTTGGGTTCCATGAGAGCCCAGGGGTTACAGGAACCAAAATTACTTAAGCAGCCCTGAAGATAATGCTATAAGGAAGCTAATGGCCAAATTTGGTTGTGCTAGGGTAAGAATTGTAAGAGATACACAGCTTACACGCAAACCTTGACTATATGTATATTACAGCAAAGAAGATATTTTTCATGATCAGTTACCTGTGACCTTACTATGAGTCATTGTTTTAACATGGCTACTATTTCTGTCAAGTTTCAAGATTGTAGGTCTACAGTGGGGAAAGTGTATCTCACGATAGTGGGGAAAGTGTTTCTCACGATTGGGTCATTATCAATGTGACCTTGAAGTTTAATAAATATGGGTGTTATAATTCCTGAGTTATCATGTGGAATGTGTATGTCCATATGGTGTCATGGTTACCTTTGACCTATTGACCCCATAAAAGGCTTCTGTTCTCACTATTGAAGCTTTATGAGCGTATGTGTTATATTTATGGAGTAACTGTGCGTAATGAGTAGTTCCATATGAGGTCATAGTGACCTTGACCTTTGACCTTGGGTTTCTCCTCTGACCAAGGCAATGTACCCACGAAGTTCCATGAGGATGGGTGTTATGCTTTCGAAGTTTTATCGTGAAATGCATAATGCCACATGAGTTCATATCAACCTTGATATTTAA
>JAWPHD010023888.1:0-20826 GCA_037043455.1 Cyrtodaria siliqua
CCTGACGACAGTCTCGATGTATAGTGAACCAGTCTGAGAGGTGCCCATTTACTATTACACAAGATTCTAAATTGGTGTAAAATACATTTCTCCATCTTTTAAAGACAGGGGCAAAATTATAGAAGTCCAATACTTGGAAAATAAAGTCCAACGCGAGCGAGTCAAAAGCTTTTTCAAAGTACATTAGAAGGAGCAGCCCAGGTAAATTGTATTTTTCTGCATAAAACATAATATCATGTACACTAATCTAGTATTTTCACTCATATACCGCCAAGCTAATAAACCAGTTTGATCTTTATGAATTAAAGATTGTGAAACAAGCTTTAATCTTCTAGCTATACATGCAGATGCTAACTTTATATAAGACACATTTACAAGAGCTATCGGACGCCAATTCTTTAGATATAAATTATCTTTGTCTGCTTTTGGGATTCATGTGATTACGCCCTGTGTTTGAGAAATAGACAACTGCCCCTTGGTAAAACCATAATTAATTGACCGTGGGACAAAGTATCCGATATCTGACCAGAAAAAATTATAGAATTCTACTGTAAAGCCAGAATTTCCTGGGCTCTTGTCATTGGGCATTTGTTTCAAACTTTGAATCATCTCCTCATATGTAAGATTTGATTCAAGTGTTTGTTTAGTGTCATTGTCCAACTTCGGGATATTACATTTTGAAAAGGGATCGTTTAAATCTACTGTTTCGGTTGAATGATGAGAATACAGCTAATTTTTATAAAATGTCATTGTTTCGTTTATTATACCATTTTGAGATTTAATAAAGTATTGCCGTTGGATATTAAACTTGACATACCTTTTGATGTCAAGTTATTTTCTAAATTACAACAGTATTTTGATGGTTATTCCCCTCTTGAATCAATTTTGCTCTTGATCTTATTCTGATACCCTCCAACTTTTTTTTCTCTAATTTCATAAAGTTCTTTTCTTTACTTTCAAGAAATGTATGATTAGTATTTCAAGTGAATCTGTGTCTGCTATAAGGTTTTGCTCACGCTTGTCTTGTGTTTTTAGCTCGACTATTCGAAGAATAAGAGAGCTTAGGTAATCACCGGCGTTGGCATCGTGTTGTTTTGGTCAACTCGTACAGAAATAGCTATGTTGCCCCACCCACCCCCTGCCTCCCCCCACCGCCTCCCCCCATACTCGCAACGCATTATATTTTACATATTTCTGTGTTGTTTTGACAAATTCTTAAGAATACATAGAGCTATGTTGCCCACACCCTACCCCTGCATTCCCCCGCCTCCCCCCACACTCGCAGCGCGTCTTTTTTTACATATGTCTGTGTTGTTTTGGTCAATTCTTACACATATAGCTATCTCCCCCACGCCTTCACCTCCCCGCCCCCCTCAAATTACATATTTGTTTTTTTACATATTTCTGTCTTATTTTTTGGTCACGTTTTACACATATATTTATGTTGCCCCGCTTCCCACCACCACCCACCTTCTACCCCTTCTTTTTAAAACATATTTCTGTGTTGTTTTGGTCAATTCTTACACATATAGCTATGTTGCCTCCCTCCCCGCCTTCGCCCCTACCCCCGCATCCACTCCCACTCGAAACGCATCTTTTTTTACATATTTCTGTGTTATATTTGGTCATTTCTTGCACATATAGCTATATTCCCCCACCCGCCCTTCCCCACCTCTAGAAACTC
This sequence comes from Cyrtodaria siliqua, assembly GCA_037043455.1. Classification (NCBI taxonomy): domain Eukaryota; kingdom Metazoa; phylum Mollusca; class Bivalvia; order Adapedonta; family Hiatellidae; genus Cyrtodaria; species Cyrtodaria siliqua. The sequence goes on from JAWPHD010023888.1 coordinate 1,685, forward strand.
TTTTTTGATGAATTCTTACACATATAGCAATGGTGCCCCTCTTCCCCCCCCCCCCCCACTCACACACCACCCCCTCCCCAACCACTTGAAACTTGATTTTTTTTACCTATTTCTGTGCTATTTGGTCAATTCTTACACATAAAGCTATGTTGCCCCCCCCCCCCCCCACCCCCACACCCCCTACCCCACTCTGTCTTGTTTTGTTTTATCAGTTGATCAATATGTTTTGCCCTCAACCATCCCACTATCCCATCATCACCACCACCCGAATGTTTTTTTTGTGTTTGTTTGTTTTTGCAGATATCTGTGTTGTTTTGTTTTATTAGTTTAAAAATATGTTTCGCTACCCACCCACCAACCATTCCAACATCACCTTTTTTGTTTTGTTTTGTTTTATCAAATCTACACCTATATCAATGATGCGCAAACGCCCTGCCCGCCCCCCCCCCCCATTGGTTTATGGGCTCCCCTCGAGACCTCACATGGAGGACAGGAGGACATCAGGAGAGGAATTGTTTTAATTTATCTTCCATTATTTGGATATTAAAATTTTAATTTGAACGCAATCATTTACATATAAAACAATTTCAATTAAATTCAGATACACAGATGAAATATCAATAAAAAAAATGAAATGAGGCCACAATAAAAATTGCCAGATATTCGCTCCCTCCCCGAGTTGCCTTTCCAAAAATTTCTTTCAAATGACAGCAATTTTGGATTAAAACTGATAAAAATAATAAAATTTCTCACACTGCTGCAAGTTTTACTATATTTGCATGAGATTCTAACAATAATTTTATATGGCCCCGAGTTTCTATACAAGCTCCACCCCACAACCCCAGCCCACATTGTTTTTGCCTTTTTTACTGGCTATATACATTTATTATTCTCTGAAAAATTGAATAGTTGAGCTGCGCAGTTCTCCGACAGCTCTTGTTTTTAAATGTGAAGACTTTGATATAGTTTTCCCTATTATTTCCATTAAAAACACATCGAAGAAAAGTTGGTCATTCATATTTAAAATTAGATCCTTATCGGAAGCATAACTTTTATCACGATATTTTGATAATAGTTTCCTTAATTTCATGTATATATATTTCATCTTGTAAAAGAGAACTATTCAATGACCTTTAACAAATTTGCCGAATTCAAATGATAGTATAACCAGACTATGATCTGTTCTATATCCTGGTAAAATATTTGTCTCATCAATATCGGTAATTAGTTCGTCTGAAATTAAGAAATAATAAAGGCGTCCTTTTTTGTTCGAGTTCTTTTTGAACCAGGTAAATTGTCTATCTTCCAGGTGTTGGTCTCGCCAACAGTCTATTAGATTAAATTCGTTTATAATATTTAGAACTTCATCTCTCGCTTTTGGATTATTAATATTTACGTAATCATGGCAGTCTATATCTGGATTTAAAATCATATTAATATATACAGCTATTATGGTAAGGCAGTCTGTGCCTAAAATATCATTATGTAATCCTTATAAAAAGTTGGGTCGTCTTTATTTGGACCGTATATATTTATCAATCTCATTCTTTTTTCGTAAATTGTTATATCTAGTATTATCTTATTTCCATTCTTGTCAAGACAATTTCGAATGTAATTTAAATTCAAAGTTATTATTAAAAAGAATTGCCACATCTCTAGACTGGCCAGAAAAGTTACTAAAAAACATTCATATTCCCAATGTGTACTTATATAGTTTTCATCTCTTTCTGTAAATGTGTGTCATGTAAGAAGTAAATAGAGTATTTTTTACTTTTAAGGTAATGCAGGGTGTCTGTTCTTTTATTTTGATCACTTAAACCGTATACATTCATAGCTGCAAATGTTACCCGATCAGTCATGGTTAGATTTTATTAAATCATTATATTGACATTTGTGGAGAACATTGACTGTCCTGACTATTTGCCACTGCTTATGCTTTGCCTTCCAGTTTCTATAGCAACACAAAAAAATACATATCCAAACAACAAAAGCCAAAATGGCTTGTTCTGTTGAGAAAAAAAAGTTTCAAAAAGATAGGCCTATATATAGAAGGGAAAAAGGGCCAATAAATGATCCTTCACACATGTACACAAAACGCATACTCCAACATAACAGCTATTTTGTAATATTAAGTCATGCAGAAGACTATTACATGACAGGAAATGTTAAAAAACTGGGTATAAGTTGAATTTTAGACAAATTTTGCACTAGCTTTAACATATCTATTTACTAGCAATACCTGCACAAATGCCTGTCTGTGACACATCAGAGCACACTCACACCTGACTGGACTGAGCACCTATTTATCTATTTAATAACAAAGGAAAGATAGTCAGATTATTTATATAATTTCTAAAAATAGTGTACATATAAGGTGTATTGTTCTATACACAATTTAGAACATTTTTCTCACGTATATTTATGTTTTTGTAGCCACAACTTTTTGCTGTTTTGCTTTTCATTTTTTATTCAGCGTATTTTGACGATAGAGTACCCCTTCATAAGGAAGGGTGTATATCAAAAGTTTAAACACGATTATTATGGTTTATATGCATCATACATGTTTTATAGTATATGTATATCCTTTGCTTTAGTCCTTGGCGAAACAAAAACCAAGGATTTTAAAGGATTAGTTGTAACGTTAAGTTAATGGAATAATTATATATGCGTCACCATTTATTTCTCTGGTTCAAACACCAGAATAAGATTTCGGTCAGTATTTGTCTTTGATCCTTCTTAATAGCACCTATGGTCACCTGTACTTGGTACTGTCCCACTGTCTAATATGCAAGAGTTTATATAGGTCAAGTAGATATTGTTATAATAATGTTCCACAGTATATTTGAACTGTTTTACCCAGTTTCTGTTCAAAGGATTTCAATGTAGAGCTTATGCCAGGGCGCTCTTCCATGGCGGGTTTGAACATCGTATCTATAGTACTTTGTTGGACCGATTGATTTGATTTTTTTGTTTAGCATCTTTCTTATCGGTTTGTTTGCTACTTCCGTCACTCTGTGAAACAACAGACTCGTCCAAGTCATTCGAGTCATTCGAGTCCCCGCCGGTTGCGCTCTCGGTTGTTTTTTTGTTACGTTGTGTTTTGTCTGGCTTGGGCGTTTCTGGTTTTGGAGCCATGATGTATTAGAGTGTTTTTTTTATATGTATACCACTTACTTGCTGTAGGGTCCGCAATTTATCCCTTTTAAATCCGTATTTTATTCCGTCCTTTATCTATTAAATTATATAGACTCTACACTGTACTGTATGTTGTTTACGTTTTATGTCATGAAGCGCACGCTTTTCTCATGTCCATTGTTGTGTATATGGGTACACTTTCAGCCCTTTTTCCTTCGTTAAACCTTAATTCTGCATCTCCTATATCATCTATACGCGATCAAAAGTTATAAACCTATCACTTGTATAAAAATATATTTCCCAAAAAGTGCAAAAGCTTTTCAAAATACTTTTTTCCTCTCCCGATAATTAACAAGTCTCCGCGCTTTACGACCTTGACAACCCACCTTTTGGAGTTTTGCTGGATAAAAGATATTCATATAAATGCAAATGTGATTAGCAATCGAAGTTGTTAGTTTTTAGTTGTATTATTAAGTATAAACGTGTTCTCTGGCATTCATTTCAAACTGAAATTGTTATATATAATACATTGTATTATATTTGTATTAGAGTAGTTTCTTCTTCGAATAACCATTGCTGAGATCTGACAATGATGTCTGTTTACTACCTACGTATTTGAATTATTTTGAAATTTAAATAATTAACTGAAAAATATTTTAAATAATTAAAACTTGTTTGTTGGTTTCACAATGTCATATTAAAAAGTGATTTATTCGCTGTGACTTGCGTATGATGAGAAACATGTTATTACGCATGCTTAAATCCAAATGTAGGGAGTGGTCTGGTTCAGGGTGCCACCTTATAATGATTGTAATATTTCCAATATCAACATTACTATGGCTCGAACCATATCACAATGTAAGTACCGTCTTACAGTTATTTATTTGTTCGTGGTCAATGAGTGCGTTTTGGTTCGGAACTATCTCCTTAATGACGTAATACACAGCAAATAATAAATATAGGCACTAGTAGGATATAATAATTATAAACTTGTTGAATGGTTGTTTCCCTAATTTATATAGTATTGATATCAGTTATCAGATGATTTTTGCTTGCCAGACTAGCACAGTGGTACCCCTGTTATATGTAAACTGGGAACCATTGTAACTCTTGAGTTGTGAAAATGATACATCATCGCTCAATCAAAAACTTAAAGGCATATTATGCTAATCATTAAATGTAAACCTTTCTTAATAATTATTTCATTTAAACAAAACAGTATTATTCTACTTAAATAGTTGGCAGACATTTGTTTTTTAAATGTTAAACTGAAATAAGTACAGAATAATAAAAAGGTATATATTGCTACTCGACTGAAGGATGGTGTGCTCACATAAGGTACATACGTGTTTATTTATACCAGGACTGTATACTTGTATTTGTTAAATAAACGATTTGATGCGTGTTATTACTAGGGTATATTTAACTCACTATTTTCCTCACATTTCGTTTTAATTTCTTGTTTTCCGTCTTCCAAAAGTATTTCAATTACATGTGGACTACGTTTTTTTATTCAATTCAAGGCACGATTATTTATCAATACTTATTTATCAGTTTTAAAAAACGTTCTAAAGAGTATTTTGTCTTCTATGCAAAAGTAATTTGTTTTGTTCAACATTAGTTTATGTTGTGTTATAGGTAATACATTTTTTTAAACGTGTTAGTGTGTATTGATGATTTTATTTTTGAAGGTAATGACTTTCTTAAAACAGGGCGGTCTGCCTCTACCACACAAAAAAAACTCGACCGTCATATATGGCCTAACAATGAGCTAAGACGTAAAACACCATTCAAACAAACAAATATCATATTTAGGACAAATGCCCCTAGTGAACCATGTGACGTATACTTATTAATCGATGGTGAATGTAAACAAACATGAAAACATCAAAATGGAGCAATATAAAATCAGTATGGATTACAAAAAGTGCATGCAAACCGTGAGTTTCCTTTCAACTCGCATGGTATTTGTTACTGCATATTATCAATTAGTAAATATCAATGTATTTCGTGTGTCTACGTATAAAACTCGTTGTTGAACTGCACATATATCGCCTGCATTCGCTTGCATAAATCCCGGGCACTTGTATACATTCCTGGCATATAAACTAGTGATAAACCGTACACCTTGATTACATACCTACACGGTTTTGATACTTGGAAAACTGTATTATGACTTAAATTAAACCACACTGCAAAGCTAATTCACTGTGGCAAACTAACCAAGCAAGCAAACATAAAAGAATAATATATATCCTTGTAAAATGAAAATAAATACGATGTTAAAGTAGGTTATTACTGTTTACAAGTGCGCATAATGTTTCGAGGTTCCTTAAGGGATTTTGTCCCATTTATTGTTATATTGATATACTTATATAATTCATGTGTGCAGCCATTGATTTATATGCATATTCATGTGGGCAGCCATTGTTTTATATTCTTGAATTACTACTTGATTTACGTAATTATATATTGTGTTATAATACTTATTTGTCTGTTACTAGTCTATATTATTATGTACTGTAGAAGCGATAAAACTAATATACCCGTAATATACGCCTGCCAGGGCGCCGTTTTATGAAACAACTTAGGTCATTTTGATCGTAAATCTATTTTTTATATGCTTCACTATTGATTACACTTTTCAAATAAAGTGATTTCATTTCATTGTCTTATTCATGTTGTATTTCTGCCCTAAGTGCACAAATAATTGTCTACATTGAATGCTTAGGTGAAAATAAGTGAATGATTTTAAAGTTCGAGACTGATCGTAAGATGTTTAATAAAATAGGGCCCTGGACGTTAAAGAACGCCTCATGTTTATAGTTTCAATATTTCTTAAATGCACCTGTTAAACTCATGTCGTCGTGGATAGCCCTTGTACATCGCATCACAGTAGATCTATAATAAAATTACCAGTTACCGTTTTATTTGATGAAGTAAAAACTGAATGATTTGTACTCACAACTGATTTTAAAATACGATATTAAACTACGATAATAGTACAATCGCTTTCATAGCCGGGATAGTAAAGACTCTCAAAACTTTCTCGCCTCTCACCGCTGCGGTTTCCAATCCCACTGATTCCCACTGTATGATATACCACACAATATATTGCCAAACATGTGCTAAAAAATGACGTAAGCACCATGTCAACAAACAAAACAAATAAAAAGATAATATTATACGATTTAATAAAAAAGTTACCTGTAGATATGTAGGTGTCCAGGTCAATTGTAGAGACAAAGTTTTAACTGCTTTCTCACTGTATTTTTGTTGTCATGAATCGTTGTACATAAATACAATGTGTATCGATGTTTTATTATCTATTGTTAACACATGTGAGAAAATTAGCCGATCACATTGTAGAGTACTGACTCAACGGTTTTGCGGTAATTTTAAATCTGCAAAAACGCTCAACATAACATGGACACAGTAAGTCAAATTTTGAACTATATTCTCTGAAGTCGTTTCTTTAGCTTCTCTTTGGCTAATTCTCGTCAGAAACCGCTTGATCAATTTTGACAAAACTTCATATGAATGATCCCGAGTTCAATGCCAACGCTTTCAATAAATGAGTTCCTGGATCCTAGACAATGGATACTGTTCCAGCTTGAAAATTAGGTCCATGTTGGACTCTGTTCTTAAAGGGGCAATTACACCAGCCAAAAAGGCCTGTCAGTTACAGTGAATCACTCAATAGAACATGTAAACAACTCTCACTGGATGCAGAGTTTGCAGACGGCATTAAAATGTACTTTATACAAATCAGCTAGGAGTAAAGTTTTTCAGTCTAATGGCTCCAAATTAATAGTATATAATTTATTTTTATTTTATTGAAACTATGACAGTTATTTTGAGTATTATTCATGTTTTACCCTATAGTTACTCTTTTATTTTCATTTAATCCACTGCACTGTGTATACTATAAAACAGAACTTCACACTGTCAGCAAATATTTCATGACATAAGTTATCAGTGTTAAATGAAAATGAATTACCATGTATAGTTGATCTGGAGAAACAGCTTATACATACTGCAGTACACAAGATATGGGTATAATTTGGACATGTATTTTTGACATGTATGTTATGATGACATTGCGTTGGGAATAATCATTAAAAAATAAAGCATAACTGTACACATTATTGTTAGGAATGGCTGGACATGATGGAGATAACAAGATAAGGAATAACAACTATATAGTTATGACTAAGGAACATACACCACTGAACCTGAGGAGGGAATATTCAATTTTCATGGGTGGGATATAGAAGAGCATGGTGATGTTTCTGATTCAGACGTGAAAATGGTAGGGATGATTTGTTCACATGGAACACATGAATAGTCACATATACAAACATCCCATCTCAGAGTATTGCTATGGACACAACTATAACTACTGCATATCTCTAAGCCATAACGCTGAGTGTCGTCTGTTGTAAACACTACCACGTGTATTTGTGTACATTTCTCAGTTCATAACCCCATAGGCTTCTCCCCTATATTTTCAAATTTCTGTCAGTTGGGTTTCAAAAAAAGAATGAAACTAGGAATAAGAAATACATTTTTTACAAATATGTTTTTACCAATACAATTGCTTAATGTCAGTTTACTTCTGTGCCAAAGATTGAATTTTTTATGAGGTGGAATTTTCAATATTTTGGGAAATGTCTCCCTGATTTAACCATGTATAAATTTAAATGAAAAACCTGCCCCAGCTCCACCTAGTGGCATTTATACGGCAGTTGGGCCTTTAAAGCATGGTGATGTTTCTGATTCTGATGTGAACACGTATCTAGAGATTTAATATACCACCCAGTACCAGAATAGAGCATTCAATAATTAAAATTATACGTTTAGCGTAAGTTGTTCAGGTCAAGAAGAAAGTCGGTTCATAGACCGTCTCCGTCTTATGACCATCAAAAGAAAAGAAAAACAATTATTTCATTATTAGTAATTAATCGTATACTAATACAATTAGAGAAAAGGCAGTAATCATGGTAAGCGTTAAATTGAAATTGATTTTGTTTGTGTGTGGGTGGGGTGGGGTGTGGGATGGGGAGGTAATAATTAAAAAGGTAATGAAAATAATTTAAACCCTTATTTTCTTTCTTTTCTGTTTTTTTCATTGTCGAACCTAACTTACTATTCAATTAGGTTTTTTAAAAAATGTAACAAAAAAGTAGATATAAAATGGAACAGGAAAAGCAGCATTCAAGGACGACAGTCGACCACAAACACACACAGAAAGAAACAAAGAACAACTATAAAGGTGAATAAAAAGCAAGATAAAGCATCACAAACACAAAAGGGTTGACAATAGGGCAATAAATTATTGGTTTTATAACTAAATAAAAGTTTCTTTTTAATACATTTTACTGTTACAAAAACTCGAAATTGCCTTGCAGATGATATATCCAGTGGTCTTATAGGGAAAATAAACACAATTCAATTCCCATAGTCTCCAAGTATAGGATTGTCACAAATAAAGACACTTTATGCAATGAATTCACATAAACTGCATCCACTGCCGGTGAGGACCTAGGACGTTTGAATTCCTCACAAACCGCATACTACTCCGCGGCATTTTACAGAGCTGTGCTCAACCAAATACGAGAGCGCGCGCCTGCCTGACTTAAAAAACTTCAAAAAGTGAGAACTTGCAGAATGAGTATTGAATTATTATTATTCAAATGCAGTTAAATAAATGAAATAATTGATGGAGAATAATTTTAGCCCAATAAATTATTTATTTAACAGTACTTCAGATTTTTCCCTTTCTTGAATGGATGTCATTTCCATAGCGATTCAGTGCAGAAAAATATAATGTCCCATTTTATTCCCCGCTTCCGCTTAGTTATAATTTATAATTGGGTGTATCTTCCCTATATGGTCATACTACACCAATTCATTTTCCATAGGCCTACCTTATAGCTCTAAGCTGTACAATATGCTCATTACACAATATTGCCTGTTACTGTACTGTTTCTTGTATTTTTTATTAGATATTGTTTATACCATCTTTACAGGTCATTTTCATGTAACCATGCAGCCAATAAGCACTGTTTAAAGTACAGATCCATGAAAATTCATTAAAATAAAGGGGGTTGGGTAGAAAAAAACTTTTGAAAAACATACAAAATGTCATATTTTTGGCCAACTATATAATTTAATTTGTAAAATGTATTAAAATCATAACATATTTGCATATCAACACTAACCGTATAAAGCGATGCACTCAAAGTCAGAGTTTACATCAACATCGTTTTCAAAGCAGACACAAGCGGCTTTTCGACATCTTTTCGGACAGATGTAGATTGTCGCTTTCTGACATTTTTGCCAAACAATGTATGCAAAGCCCTCAGAAATGAATACAACTTACTAGATATACCTTTAACTAGTCAAACATGTGCATTACAGGCTAATTTTGTATACCAGGTGTCAGGTATGGCTAATTTTGGGTCCACTACCTTCAATAAAGGAATTTAAATTACTTATGTTGCATCATAAAACTTTCAAATAAAAACCATAAAAAGAGTTATAAGAAAAGTCAAAATACACCATAATTCAACATTTCTCACACTTTTAAATCATTGTGTTAGGAAAAAAATATATAATTTCAATTTTACCCTATGCAGAATCTATCTTTAGGTCATACTACACCAATTCATTTTCCATATGCCTACCTTATAACTCTAAGCTATGTACTGAGTTCCCTAATATAGGAAGCTATATTTTTTATTACTTCAATGTTTTGAAATACCTATCTCAGTTTTATCAAAAAAACATACAGAAGCCATACATTGAGTATGTTTTGAAAAAGCTGTTTGGGTCGGATGGTGCTGACCTACCTACTTGCTTGTAGAAACATGAGGAAAATGTAAAATATACTTCTTTCTTCGATTATGCAACACATTATGAATACATTGCACAAATGTACGATTTAACCTTTATAAGTACTCTACAAATGTTGAATTTTAATTTTTAAGCAAAATTTTTTGGTTTGTTTACCTTGACAACCAATCAAAATTAAGAGATTCTGTGTAATAGCTCCGAATTTTTCCATGCCCGCTGATTGGTTGGTAATTGGTGTAGTCTGATCATATTCAGTGTACTGTAGTTTCAGCGCATTGCGCATGTGCACTGCATTCAATCTGTGGAATGTGTGAATTGTATAATTTATTGGCTCATGTGCAAAAAAACTTGAATACTTAATAAAATATTGATCTTACCTGGGATAAAAATACAGGGCCCTGATCGCGCTTAATAATCCATACAACATTTGAAAATCAACACAATCTGATTGGATAGACAATTAGGTTACATAAAGTTGGTTGAATGATTTGTACGTCATTTGCTAAGTGCATATGTATACACTCCCTTCTCATTGTATCGCCGGTCACGTGACTATCGTCTCACTGGGTGCAGATGCGCCGTCAGGGATACAATGACTCCCTTCTTCGAAGTATAGCCACATCATCAATCACCTGACATCCTTGTATGGCTTTGTTTACTAGACTGCTCAACCCGTTTCTTAAACGGACATGCGCAGTGTAACATTCTATTTGTTTACCTAACACGTTGGTTTTAATATTGGATGGATGGGGTGAGTAGTTTATGTAGTAGTTGATATATAAAACAAAAACAAATTCAGGGCATATCCATGTGTGGGGTGGTGGGGCACATAACATATTTTGGCAGTTTGTCTTTATTAATTACCACCAACAATCGAGTTTATTAAATGAAGACCCCGGGGTAAAATATGGTCGTGCCCTGGTGTTCAAAGTTAGAATGATATGAAAAGACTGGGGTGGGGTGGGGTGGGGGCGGGTGTTGTCTCAATTTTAAATAGAGTTCTACAGAAAAATATTTTAAAAATCTTCTTCTTAAAAACTGCAACGGAGACTATAAAACACCCCGCAATAATTACATCTTTATTTTTCACTCCTTATCCCGCTCAGACCTAATAGAAAACTACTTCGTAATAGGGTTTCAGAGCGACAGTTATAATTATATTATATTTTGCTTTTTACGGGTAAGAACTCAACAATCAATGTCATAGCATGTACAAACAAAGGACCGAGAGGACCTGTGGGCCTGTGGACGTACTAGTCTACTGGCTAACATGGTTATCATAACAGGTGACGATGTAGTGGGATATGAAATGATCATGATACATTTTCAAAAAACATTGGATGATATAGATCGAATGAACATTGAAGTAGCTAGAGTGTTAAAAAAGTAACGTATAACGTTTAACTAATTCAAGGGCTCTGGTGTTTCTAGTCCAACATGGCTAGTTTTTGTCTCGCCTTTTGAAAAAATGCGAGACATAGGTGCCGCTAATGTTGGCGGGCTCGACGGCGTCAACATATTGTATTATAACTTTTTTGTCCTTGGGAGTAGAATGTTCAAATTTCATATATAACCTCCTGCTCATTGCCCGTCTTAATGCCAATAACATCCAGCCCTGCAACTGACCGTGGGTCAGAGTCAAGGTCACTCAAATACATGTACCGTCACCAAATTTTAACATAAATATTGACGGTACATGTATTTTACTGACCTTGACTCTGACCCACGGTCAGTTGCAGGGCTGGAAGTTATTGGCATAAAGACGGGCAAAGAGCAGGAGGTTATATATGAAATTTGAACATTCTACTCCCAAGGACAAGAAAGTTATAATACAATATGTCAGCGTTAAAATTTTGAACATTTTTGTTAAGATTTTTGTTAACATTTCGGTTAACATTTCGGTTAAGTTCATATAACTTTTCTGTCCTTGGGAGTAGAATGTTCAAATTTCATATATACCCCCTGCTCATTGCCCGTCTTAATGCCAATAACTTACAACCCTGCAACTGACCGTGGGTCAGAGTCAAGGTCACTTAAATACATGTACCGTCACCAAATTTTAACATAAATATTGACGGTACATGTATTTTACTGACCTTGACTCCGACCCACGGTCAGTTGCAGGGCTGGAAGTTATTAGCATTAAGACAGGCAATGACCAGGAGGTTATATATGAAATTTGAACATTCTACTCCCAAGGACAAGAAAGTTATAATACAATATGTCAGCGTTAAGATTTTTGTTAACATTTCCGTTAACATTTCGGTTAAGTTATTATAACTTATTTGTCCTTTGGAGTAGAGTGTTCAAATTTCATATATAACTTCACAGGTTATTGTTCTTCTTATTCCAGTAACTATCAGTCTCCAACTGACCCTGTGTCATGGTTAGTTTCCTCTTAAATGCATCTACCGTCTCCAAAAAAAATGTGTTAAAGTGCGTTAAATTATTATAACTTTGTTGTTCTTTGGAGTAGAGTGTTCAAATTTCATATATAACCTCACTGGTCATTGTTCTTCTTATTTCAGCGACTTCCAGCCCTCCAACTGACCCTTGGTCAAGGTCAGGGTCACTTTTATAAATGTATATTCTCCAAATTTCACATTGTTTTCGCAGCACTGCAGCAATGTACAGTGTTCAAAATCTCATATATAAACTCACTGGACATTGTTCTTGTCCAGCAAAGCGACTTCCAGCCCTCCAACTGACCCTTGGTCAAGGTCAAGTTCACTTTAATAATTGTATATTCTCCAAATTTCACATTGTTTTCTCAGCACTGCAGCAATGTACAGTGTTCAAAATCTCATATATAAACTCACTGGACATTGTTCTTGTCCAGCCATAAACTCATTGTTCTTGTCCAGCCATAATCTGTATAGCTTTCTTCTATTTTAAATGCATACACATTCCAATTTTCATGTGAGTTTTATAAGGTTTGACAGGAACTTAATTGCATTATCTTTTTTATGTAGCTACTGCAACAAGCTGGGTAATTTGATACTCCAGCAAAAGTTTATCAAAAGTGTCTGTCTTTGGAAGGTTAACTTTTTACTTTAATTCCAATCAGTGTAACATATATAAGGTTGTAAATATTCTGGATAAAAATATGTTTAAACAAATAACAAATCTTTTTCTTATTGACTCATTTATTAAATTCAAAAAATATATTACAAATTCCCTTAAATACTGTCTTGATAGCATTTGCCATGGTGATTAGACTGTTAAATATAATTGCCATTCTAACAGACTGCCAGAAAATGAACTTCGATAAAAGCAACAGTTATTGCTACTATTTATGGAAGTTTAAGAATTAATAACAATTGAGTAAAAATGGGTCTTTCATAGCAGTACAGAACAGTATTACATTAATTATATGTATGACATTTTCCCTGATAAGTGATAATTGAAGCAATTACAGATACAGCCACCACATCACTGGGGCTTAATTTATTGTTGGCAGCTGGGTAATCTGATACTCTAGTAAAGTTTATCTGTATTATAAATTCTCTTATACACATGACAATCTGAACGTTTTCAAATCAGAACGTCACACTAGTTTTTCTGCATAACTTGTATTTGTTCAATCATTAATATTAATTACACTAAAATAAATATGAAGTAAATTATTTTACATATAATTAACTGTTGATAATAATGCACTTTAATAATGTATCTTTAACTTATGGTAAAATCAGTGAGAAACATTGAAAACTTAATTTATTTATATGCAAGTGAATATAATACTGGATATATAAATCGAAACAATAATTGCAAAGCTTCATAAACACTTCAAGATTGCCATATGTCCCTTTAAGATAATGAAATGAATGAATGTATACAATTTGCCATTATCATTGTAACATACTGCCATGCTAAAACCAGCAACAGAATAACATTAATTTTAATATGAGTTGACATTTCTTGATAAAACATGCAGATTAATTCACTGTCAATTCCTGAAACAATACAAACTGGCAAATTACTTAAATGTTACATCAAGTCCAATGTATAGTTTCTGCAGATAGCTATCAGGTATTAAAGGGAACTCGAGGATATCAGGCTTTTGGGCCTAATTTAAAACATAATAAAGTATAAAATTATCAATTTAAGTGAAGTAGTTCATAAATATAGATGGAACACTAACAGTTTCCTATAATACACTGTAACAAAAATTATAATTTAAAACAATCTTTAAGTCCATAGAGTACCGGCATGCACTTTGCATAATGTTCATTATAGACTTTGACTAATCAATTACGGTAATGATGTTGTCACATTCAGTTTTAAATGTTTGACTCCTGATAATAATGCAGGACCTTTATAAATGATGAACTTTTGTGTTTTTTCTTCTTTTGCGAATGCTACGGTACGATATACTGACAGTCTTGCTTGACTATAAACCCTCGATTTTGTCAAGATGAAGGTCGCTTGAAACATGTATGATGGACATGTTTCTTTAGGCGAGACATCATGTTGCGTGCAACTCTTGTCTATTTTGCCTACGCTTTCTTCTATGACCCAGATAACTATAAAAATAAAATAACTAAACAAGTAGGTCATTGGTTTATCAGAAGAAGTCGTTTAAAGAGGTGTACTTGTTTTCAGTAACGGCGCCACATTTATTGACGAGTATGGGGAAAAAAGTATGAAAGGAGAAATTTTAAAATCGTCGAACACGTTAAATACAAACAATATTGCAGTCTTGGTTTTTGATTGAAACTGTTCATAAACGGTATAGAAAAATGCTTGCTACCGTTTACGCCCTCTAGCCCCGGTGCCGGGTTGAGCAAAACTCTATATTTATCATGTCAATAGTACAGAAATTTTAGCCATCCCGAAGATGGTATGCATATGGCGGTGAACATGGAACCTTCAATGCGGTATATTCACACCATTCCATGGCCAGCAGCGTATGGTCTCAGTTTCTAACAAAACGCTTTGTCCTAAACGAGAAACCAATGGGCGAAATAAACAAAATGGAATTTAATTGGGAGCAGAGGTTATGAAGCCTGCATATAACAGGTAACAGTCAAAATACTAAATTAAAAAGCAGGCATCATATCCTAATGGTGATTAAACAATACTCAGAAACTTTAAAGGCTGAAGTAGTGGAACCACCCATTCGAAATTCATGTAAGAAAACAAAAGTATTTGAGAATGTACCACCGATATCTGTAAATATCAGGCTCAGCGATCTTCAAAGATCGTAATGAATAACCGTTTATAAATCCGAGAAAGGGGTATGAGACGATTCTTTTGATCAAAATTCAAAACAATTCGGTCATTGCTTCATGAGAAAAAGACGTTTAAATAATACTATTTTTTAGTAATGGCGGCCATATTTGTTGACGGGACACAATTTGGCCTTGTTACCGACCTATATAGCACTTCAATTTTTCATCAGTTCTAAACCGAATGTGTATTATAATAAGATGTTGAACAAGTTCTATTCGATGGTATTAAAGTGAGTTACATGCCCTTAAGGAAGGATAAAAATATCGGACAAGTAAAGCAGCATTCAAGGACGACAGTCAACCACAAAACACAAAAACAAACACGCAAACAGACAAACAGAAAGGCAATAGTAATAAGAATGCAAACGACATCACAAACACAAAAGGGTTGACAATAGGGCTACCGCCTTGGAACGGCCAGTGGCAAAGTAGGCCACTGGGGGGTTTAAACCGGTTCCAGGGTGCACCAAACCTCACACTTACCCTACTGTCAATCCATTAAAACAGGACAGTGTAAATAAAGAAATCCCCGCCATAATTTAATCTCTAACCAACAAGGCAGCATCAATAGGCAATATAAGTAAAACACAAATATGCTCGAGTAAATATAATACAAAAAAACAATAGCCTAGAAAGCCACAATG
This sequence comes from Cyrtodaria siliqua, assembly GCA_037043455.1. Taxonomy (NCBI): domain Eukaryota; kingdom Metazoa; phylum Mollusca; class Bivalvia; order Adapedonta; family Hiatellidae; genus Cyrtodaria; species Cyrtodaria siliqua. The sequence goes on from JAWPHD010023888.1 coordinate 17,556, forward strand.
AAGGTACTCGGTGACTTGGAAGAAGCCAGAGCAACAAGAGAATAAACCATTAAGGGCACGACAGGAAAGATTATAGACAAACATCAAACGCCACCGTCCCAATGGGCTTTAGGTAGGCGTCATCATAGGGTCCACAGCCAGTCCGGTCATCGTACAATTAAAGAGGAAAGCATAGTGGCGAACTGTAAAAGGGTCCACCACCAAGTATGCAGTACGTTGCAAAATGATAGGTTCATAACCTCTTTTGATAAACTTTTTAACAAGTTTAACAAAGATAGTATGAAAGTGATCATGACCATGAATCTTACGAAGTTTATTAATCACATCACCATAGAAGTCAAGTTGTGATAGTCCTTGTCGCAGAAGAGTCCTTAAATTACGATAATAAAATTTTGCAAAGGTTTTACGATGTTTATGGTAACGGTAACCCTGATTGAGTAGCTTTTTAGTTATACAAAGATTACGAATATTAAAGTCCTCAACTCGAGTACAAGCTCTTGAAAAATGAATAAGTTGAGACACATACACCCCATAAGAAGTTGATCGGGGAACATCACCATCCAAGTGGGGTAATTAACAATGTCAAAATTAAAATCATCTCTCTTGTCATAGATTTTGCTAATTATTTCACCATTTTCAATCGAGAGATCTAAATCAAGAAAAGAAGCGTTATTATCAGATACATTAGCTTTATTAAGCTGAAGTTCTAATTGACAAAAATGACATAAATTGGCCATGTTATCCTCATAGCACTTTGATCTTTTATCTGATCCAAAGAACAAAACACATAAAAAGCATCAAAAGCATCAAAAACATAGCCCCAAAAAAAATGATCTAAATAATAATAATAATAATAATTAAAAGAATATTTGAATTAGAAATGTACATTATGTTGACAGGAAAAGGGAAACAAAATATGATGTATTCAGGGCCCGAAATTAGCACTAGTACTGTAGCCCGAGGCTAGCAAAAATGCTGCCGGGCTAGCAAAGTCTGTGTCTGGGTAGTCCCGATGGGCTAGAAACAAAAATTATTCAAATAAGAAATAAATTATAAATCGATAGATTATGTAGTGACAGCACTGTCTAACCTAACCGGTCTTTTAAAAACCTGATATTTCCAAAGTTTCAATAACTGTAAAACTCGTATAAAGAAACGGAAACTTGAATTAAAGGGGTTGACAATGTTTATTTTAAAGGGCTCTGAAAAACTTGAAAAAAGCTGACAGAATTATCAAAATGCCATGAAAGATAAAGAAAATATGACCTATTGAAACTTTGCAAAGAAACATAAATGGAGGCAGCCATATTTGAACGATGACGTCATCGCGCCTTTCTACCATATATGGCATATTGGCAAAATGTTGTTTAAAGCAAAGAAAAACATTGCAGATGAAAAATAAGCATACCATTTGTTCATTTTGCATCTGTATATTTAATTTTAATCAATTTGCAGTGATTTTCTTTGCTATAAAATATAGTTTATCAATATTCCATAAATGGTAAAAAGACGCGATGACTTCATCGTTCAAATATGGCCGCCTCCATTTATGTTCCTTCCAAATTTTCAATAGGTCATATCTCTTTTATTTGTCATGGCATTTTGATAATTCTTTCAGCTTTTTTCAAGTTTTTCAGAGCCCTTTAAAGTAAACATTGAAAATGGTGCATCAACCCCTTTAAAATAGTATTTTCTATTAAATATTATATTGGGCTAGTAATTTCTGAGAAGGTCTAGCAATTTTACCCAACTACTAGACCGGTGGTCTAGTAAACTAAAAGTGTTAATTTCTAGTCCTGGTATTAATTAACAGATATTATAAAAAGATGAACATATCAGTAGCAATGACGATAATTGTTTTCATCATTAAAAACATTATGAACATTGTATTTAGTAATCTGTGTGGACGTATAATAAAGTTGGTGATATAAAAGTTAACACGTTTACACTGGTTGTCTTACAATGTAATATAAATAAAAGGGAGAGATAGAGTCGTTTAAAAACTGAAAACTAGTACAAGAGTTGCGCGCAACATGGTGTCTCGCCTAAAGTGACAAGTCCATCATATATGTTTCAAGCAATCTTCTTCACAAAATGACATTTTAATCTAAGGATATCATGTTTTATCAAGAAATGTCAGCCGAATTAATGTGATGTTGCTGCTGGCATTGCAATAGCAATTAACACTGGCTATAACAAAACCGATGACAGATTTAGATTCAGCCTCAAAAATATCTCAGAAACATATTCTTCATACTGGGCTACTTCAAAGGGGAAAAAATAAAACACTGAAGTGCCGAATTTCTAAAAAATAGCCCATAACAAGAAACTGAATTTTGGGAAAAGTACTTTTTTCGGATTTGCCTCGATGCTGGGAACCAGAAAATGTGTCGATATGTTAAAATTTTAGGCACGGAGACTCATTTACATTTCGAACACATACTAATACAAAAATAATCATATTTGTTGTGTCCCTGAGCAAGACACTTTATCTGCATTGCTTAGTACTGGTTCTACCTAGGAAGACATTGAGAGTGATTCTTACAATACATATAAAATAAATAAGTTCAAACTAATCTGAAAAGAGTTCTTGCAAATGAATTTGGTGGTCTGTACTGTAACACAATACAATAGTAATTATATTTGAAAGTTTAGTCTCCATTTCTGTTTGTAATGTCTGTATTTATAAGACATAAAACCAACACTGTTGTTCTATAGCGACTATGCCTCTTTAATCCCTCAAAGCAAGTAACATGTGATATATATATACAGGCAATCTACTACTACATATGTAACCTGATATTGTAGCAACACTGTAGCAATGCATACAACACTACATCTCTCCCTTTTTTTAGAAGTTCATTTCTCTGAAGTTTGCTATTTAATTCATTCTGTATGATCTAACAATAATTGTTTTAGAGTATAACTATTTTTTCTGAAAATCACATGTTTTTTTTAAAAAGTCTGAATCAACGGAATTCAACTGTTAATAGTTCACTTAAAGTTTATCAATTAACAGCTTGTTATTTTGTCTGTGAAACGAAAACAAACGACCGGCGTGGTATTTATCTAGTGTTGATAACTTCTCCTGTTGAGTTAATTTGAAACAAAAGCAATTATAAAGGATAAACTTTTACTGAAGTATCAAATTACCCATCTGCAGTAGCCGACATAAAGTTCAAGTAATTATGATTCCTGTCAAGCCTTATAAAACTCACATTGAAATGATCAGAGATTGAAATGTGTATGTATTTAAAACAGAAGCGAAATA
>JAWPHD010023889.1:0-20826 GCA_037043455.1 Cyrtodaria siliqua
GTTGTTTGATTGATTGTGTTGAGGGGTGGGGGGTGGGTGGTGTTTTGGATTTGTTTGGTAGAGGGGGGTGGGGGTGGGTTGTTTGTTGTTTGGTGTGGGGGTGGGGGGGGTGTTGTTGGTTATGTGTTGTAGGGGGGGGTTGGGGTGGGGTGTGGGTTGGTTGGTTGTTGTTTGTGGTGGTGGGGGGGGGTGGTGGTTGTGTTGTGTTTGGTTGTGGGGGGGTGGGGGGTGGTGTTGTTGATTTGTTGTAGGGGTGGGGGGGTGGTGTTGTGGTTGTGTTGGAGGGGGGTGGGGGGTGGGTGGTTGTTGTTGTTTGTTAGAGGGGGGTGGGGGGTGTTGTGTTGTTTTTGTTAGTGGGGTGTGGGGGGTGTTGTTGTGTTGTTGTTAGGGGGTGGGGGGGTGGTTGTTGTTGATTTTTGGTAGAGGGTGTGGTTGGGGGGGGTGTTGTTTTGATTATTGTTAGAGGGGTGGTGGGGTGGTGGTTTGTTGATTGATTTGGTAGAGGGGGGTGGGGGTGGTGGTTGTTGTTGATTATTTGGTAGAGGGGGGGTGGGGGGTGTGTTTGTTGATTTGGTGGAGGGGGGTGGGGGGGTGGTTGTTTGTTGATTATTTGGTAGAGGGGGGGTGGGGGGTGTTGTTTTGATTGATTTGGTAGAGGGGGGGTGGGGGTGGTGTTGTTGATGTGATTTGGTAGAGTGGGGTGGGGGGGGTGTGGTTGTTTTGATGATTTGTTAGAGGGGGGGTGGGGGGGTGGTTTGTTTTGATGATTTAGAGGGGGGTGGGGGTGTGGTTTTTTGATTGATTTGGTAGAGGGGTGGTAGGGGGTGGTTGTTGTTGATTGATTTGTTAGAGGGGTGGTGGGGGTGGTTGTTTTGATTGATTTGTAGAGGGGTGGTGGGGTGTGTTGTTTGTTATTATTTGGTAGAGGGGGGTGGTGTGGTTGTTGTTTTGATTGTGGTGGAGGGGGGTGGTGGTGTTGTTTTGTTGATTGATTTGTTAGAGGGGGTGGTGGGTGTTTGTTGGTTTGTTGTGATTGATTTGTAGTAGGGGGTTGGTGGTTGGTTGTGGTTTGATTGATTTGTTAGAGTGGTTGGGTGTTTTGTTTATGATTTAGAGTTGTGTGGTTGTTTGTTTATGATTAGTGTGTGTTAGTTGTTGTTTTAGTGTGATTTGTTTTTGATATTATCTGAGTAGTTTCGTGTGTTATGTTTTTTATTAATAAGAAATCAGGGCAAATAACTCGTGTGTATTATGTTTTAATTAATAAGAAATCAGGGCAAATAACTCGTGTGTATTATGTTTTATTAATAAGGAATCAGAGCAAATTACTCGTGTGTGTTATGTTTTTATTAATAAGGAATCAGAGCAAATTACTCGTGTGTGTTATGTTTTATATTAATAAGAAATCAGGGCAAATAACTCGTGTGTGTTATGTTTTTATTAATAAAGAATCAGAGCAAATAACTCGTGTGTGTTATGTTTTTTATTTATAAGAAATCAGGGCAAATAACTCGTGTGTGTTATGTTTTTATTAATAAGGAATCAAAGCAAATTACTCGTGTGTATTATGTTTTTATTAATAAGGAATCAGAGCAAATTACTCGTGTGTGTTATGTTTTTTATTAATAAGAAATCAGGGCAAATAACTCGTGTGTGTTACGCTTTTATTAATAAGGAATCAGAGAAAATAACTGGTGTGTGTTATGTTTTTTATTAATAAGAAATCAGGGCATATAACTCGTGTGTGTTATGTTTTTATTAATAAGGAATCAGAGCAAATAACTCGTGTGTGTTATGGTTTTATTAATAAGGAATCAGAGCAAATTACTCGTGTGTACTATGTTTTTATTATTAAGGAATCAGAGCAAATTACCCGTGTGTGTTATGTTTTTATTAATAAGGAATAAGAGCAAATTACTCGTGTGTGTTATGTTGTTATGAATAAGGAATCAGAGCAAATTACTCGTGTGTGTTATGTTTTTATTAATAAGGAATCAGAGCAACTAACTCGTGTGTATTATGTTTTTATTAATAAGAAATCAGAGCAAATAACTCGGGTGTGTGTTATGTTTTTATTAATAAGGAATCAGAGCAAATAACTCGTGTGTGTGTTATGTTTTTTATTAATAAGAAATCAGGGAAAATAACTCGTGTGTGTTATGTTTTTTATTAATAAGAAATCAGGGCAAATAACTCGTGTGTGTTATGGTTTTATTAATAAGGAATCAGAGCAAATTATTCGTGTGTGTTATGTTTTTATTAATAAGGAATCAGAGCAAAAAACTCGTGTGTGTTATGTTTTTATTAATAAGGAATCAGAGCAAATAACTCGTGTGTGTTATGTTATGAATAACAAAAAATCGGACCATCTCACATGTGTGTCTTCATATCCTGGTTATTGAGGAATCAGAGAAACGTCATCATACCTTGGACAATAACATATCGGAGTAAGCACCTGTGTCCCTTCATATCGTGGTTAATTAAGATCAGAAACGTGTCTTCAGATCTTGTTCAATGAGGACTCATAGCAACTCACAGATGCGCTCAACAAGGAATCAGAGCATTTTATACGTGCGTTTAACAAGAAATCAGAGCATTTCATATGTGTGTTTAACAAGGAATTAGAGCAACTCACACGTGCGTTTAACAAGGAATCAGAGCATTACATAAGTGCGTTTAACAAGGAATTAGAGCAATTCACACGTGCGTTTAACAAGGAATCAGAGCATTTCATACGTGCGTTTAACAAGGAATAAGAGCAACTCACACGTGCGTTTAACAAGGAATCAGAGCAACTCACACGTGCGTTTAACAAGGAATCAGAGCATTTCATACGTGCGTTTAACAAGGAATTAGAGCAACTCACAAGTGCGTTTAACAAGGAATCAGAGCATTTCATACGTGCGTTTAACAAGGAATAAGAGCAAATCACACGTGCGTTTAACAAGGAATCAGAGCATTTCATGCGTGCGTTTAACAAGGAATTAGAGCAACTCACACATGCGTTCAACAAGGAATCAGAGCATTTCATACGTCCGTTTAACAAGGAATTAGAGCAACTCACACGTGCGTTTAACAAGGAATTAGAGCAACTCACACTTGCGTTTAACAAGGAATTAGAGCAACTCACACTTGCGTTTAACAAGGAATCAGAGCATTTCATGCGTGCGTTTAACAAAGAATTAGAGCAAATAACTCATGCGTTTAACAAGGAATCAAAGCATTTCATACATGCGTTTAACAAGGAATTAGAGCAACTCACACTTGCGTTTAACAAGGAATTAGAGCAACTCACACGTGCGTTTAACAAGGAATCAGAGCATTTCATGCGTGCGTTTAACAAGGAATTAGAGCAAATAACTCATGCGTTTAACAAGGAATCAAAGCATTTCATACATGCGTTTAACAAGGAATTAGAGCAACTCACACGTGCGTTTAACAAGGAATCAGAGCATTTCATACGTGAATTTAACAAGGAATTAGAGCAACTAAAACGTGCGTTTAACAAGGAATTAGAGCAACTCACACGTCCGTTTAACAAGGAATTAGAGCAACTCACATGTGCGTTTAACAAGATATTAGAGCAACTCACACGTGCCTTTAACAAGGAATTAAAGCAACTCACACGTGCCTTTAACAAGGAATTAGAGTAACTCACACGTGCGTTTATCAAGGAAACAGAGCTTTTCATACGTACGTTTAATAAGGAATTAGAGCAACTCACACGTGCGTTTAACAAGGAATCAGAGCATTTCATACGTGCGTTTAACAAGGAATTAGAGCAACTCACACGTGCGTTTAATATTGAATCAGAGCATTTCATACGTGCGTTAAACAAGGAATCAGGGCAACTCACATGCGTTCGCAAAGAATCAGAGCAATTCACAGGTGCGTTTAACAAGGAATTAGAGCAACTCACACGTGCCTTTTACAAGGAATTAGAGTAACTCACACTTGCGTTTATCAAGGAATCAGAGCATTTCATACGTGCGTTTAACAAGGAATCAGAGCAACTCACACATCCGTTTAACAAGGAATCAGAGCATTTCATACGTGCGTTTAACAAGGAATTAGAGCAACTCACACGAGCGTTTAACAAGGAATTAGAGCAACTCACACGTGCATTTAACAAGGAATCAGAGCATTTCATGCGTACGTTTAACAAGGAATTAGAGCAAATAACACATGCTTTTAACAAGGAGTCAAAGCATTTCATACATGCGTTTAACAAGGAATTAGAGCAACTCATACGTGCGTTTAACAAGGAATTAGAGCAACTCACATATGCGTTTAACAAGGAATTAGAGCAACTCACACGTGCTTTTAACAAGGAATCAGAGCATGTCATACGTGCGTTTAACAAGGAATTAGAGCAACTCACACGTGTGTTTAACAAGGAATCAGAGCATTTCATACGACCATCTCACATGTGTGTCTTCATATCCTGGTTATTGAGGAATCAGAGAAACGTCATCATACCTTGGACAATAACATATCGGAGTAAGCACCTGTGTCCCTTCATATCGTGGTTAATTAAGATCAGAAACGTGTCTTGAGATCTTGTTCAATGAGTACTCATAGCAACTCACAGATGCGCTCAACAAGGAATCAGAGCATTTTATACGTGCGTTTAACAAGAAATCAGAGCATTTCATATGTGTGTTTAACAAGGAATTAGAGCAACTCACACGTGCGTTTAACAAGGAATCAGAGCATTACATAAGTGCGTTTAACAAGGAATTAGAGCAATTCACACGTGCGTTTAACAAGGAATCAGAGCATTTCATACGTGCGTTTAACAAGGAATAAGAGCAACTCACACGTGCGTTTAACAAGGAATCAGAGCAACTCACACGTGCGTTTAACAAGGAATCAGAGCATTTCATACGTGCGTTTAACAAGGAATTAGAGCAACTCACAAGTGCGTTTAACAAGGAATCAGAGCATTTCATACGTGCGTTTAACAAGGAATAAGAGCAAATCACACGTGCGTTTAACAAGGAATCAGAGCATTTCATGCGTGCGTTTAACAAGGAATTAGAGCAACTCACACATGCGTTCAACAAGGAATCAGAGCATTTCATACGTCCGTTTAACAAGGAATTAGAGCAACTCACACGTGCGTTTAACAAGGAATTAGAGCAACTCACACTTGCGTTTAACAAGGAATTAGAGCAACTCACACTTGCGTTTAACAAGGAATCAGAGCATTTCATGCGTGCGTTTAACAAGGAATTAGAGCAAATAACTCATGCGTTTAACAAGGAATCAAAGCATTTCATACATGCGTTTAACAAGGAATTAGAGCAACTCACGAAATACGTGGCTGAATGCATATGATATATGAAATACAAATATAATATACTTCAAGGTGTAACACGCCCTTTGATATTTGTATTGAGTGCGTTTAACAAGGAATCAGGGCAACTCACATGCGTTTGCAAAGAATCAGAGCAATTCACAGGTGCGTTTAACAAGGAATTAGAGCAACTCACACGTGCCTTTTACAAGGAATTAGAGTAACTCACACTTGCGTTTATCAAGGAATCAGAGCATTTCATACGTGCGTTTAACAAGGAATCAGAGCAACTCACACATCCGTTTAACAAGGAATCAGAGCATTTCATACGTGCGTTTAACAAGGAATTAGAGCAACTCACACGTGCGTTTAACAAGGAATTAGAGCAACTCACACGTGCATTTAACAAGGAATCAGAGCATTTCATGCGTACGTTTAACAAGGAATTAGAGCAAATAACACATGCTTTTAACAAGGAATCAAAGCATTTCATACATGCGTTTAACAAGGAATTAGAGCAACTCATACGTGCGTTTAACAAGGAATTAGAGCAACTCACACATGCGTTTAACAAGGAATTAGAGCAACTCACACGTGCTTTTAACAAGGAATCAGAGCATGTCATACGTGCGTTTAACAAGGAATTAGAGCAACTCACACGTGTGTTTAACAAGGAATCAGAGCATTTCATACGTGCGTTTAACAAGGAATTAGAGCAAATCACACGTGTGTTTAACAAGGACTCAGAGCATTTCATACGTGCGTTTAACAAGGAATTAGAGCAACTCACGCATGCGTTTAACAAGGAATCAGAGCATTTCATACGTGCGTTTAACAAGGAATTAGATCAACTCATACGTGCGTTTAACAAGGAATTAGAGCAACTCACACGTGCGTTTAACAAGGAATTAGAGCAAGCAACTCACACGTGCTTTTAACAAGGAATTAGAGCAACTCACACGTGCCTTTAACAAGGAATTAGAGCAACTCACACGTGCCTTTAACAAGGAATTAGAGTAACTCACACGTGCGTTTATCAAGGAATCAGAGCATTTCATACGTACGTTTAACAAGGAATCAGAGCAACTCACATGTGCGTTCGCAAAGGAGTCGGAGCATTTCATACGTGCGTTCGCAAAGTAATCAGAGCAATTCACAGGTGCGTTTAACAAGGAATTAGAGCAACTCACACGTGCCTTTAACAAGGAATTAGAGTAACTCACACGTGCGTTTATCAAGGAATCAGAGCATTTCATACGTACGTAGAGCACCTCACACGTGCGTTTAACAAGGAATCAGAGTAACTCACACGTGCGTTTAACAAGGAATCAGAGCATTTCATACGTGCGTTTAACAAGGAATTAGAGCAACTCACACGTGCGTTTAACAAGGAATCAGAGCATTTTATACGTGCGTTTAATAAGGAATTAGAGCAACTCACACGTGCGTTTAGCAATGGATCAGAGCATTTCATACGTGCGTTTAACAAGGAATTAGAGCAACTCACATGTGCATTAAACAAGGAATCATAGCAACTCACACGTGCGTTTAACAATGAATCGGAGAAACGCACACGTGCGTTAAACCAGTAATCATAGCAACTCACACGTGCATTTAATAAGAAATCAGAGCAACTAATACGTGCGTTCAATAAAGAAACCGGGCATCTCACACGTGCGTCTTCATTGTTTATGTTTATGACATCGCCTTTGGAAAAAAAAGTGTCATTATAGATTCCTAATGTTCAGAATGTGAACGTCCAACTTAAGCAAATTAATGGAATTAGGGCATTTTTCCATTCATTAGTTGTTGTATATTTAAATGTGATATTTTTTTATAAGTTTCTGCTTAATTCCGTTGCTTATCAATATGACGACTTCCCGCGTGGCCGGATGATAACTCTTGTATTAGGCCAACATATGATAACGTTATTCGTGATACAAAAATAGCCTTTTGATGGATTTTTTTTAGTAGCTTACAAATCAGCTGGCTGTTAACAGTGTTCAGTCAAAAATCATTTATGTAGTAACGAGTATAGTTAAATCTACATGGTATCATTTTGTTTTTTACATTTGGTTTTATGTAAAACGTGAATTTGTTAATGATTATTATTATAAAATATTAATTCGAAGTATTAACAATGGATTTGTGATGTAAACATGTTTATATATACGTGGACTTGTTAATGGTTGTTACATTGAAAGAGTAATTAGAGTAATTAGAATGGTTAAAAATAACTGTGTTGATTAGTGATATTTTAGGATGAGGGTTTTAGTGTATGGCAACACGAGGAGATAATCAGTTCTCCTTAGCTGGTGGCTGTATCTAATGTAAACAATCGTTTCGTAGTCTGTGGTAGCAGCTGTGGTTGGAGGTAAGTGTTTATTGTTGTAAAATTATATTTATTGAAATATTTGATTGTTTGTTTGTTTGTTTGAATGGTGTTTTACGTCATTTTTATCATATGTTAGGCCACATATGACGGTCGATTTTTTATGGTAGAGGCAGACCAACCCATTTTACCTGGGTAGAACCAGTTCTGTATAGCTCCCGCCTTCCGTAAGAATTGACACTTTCTCACTTGACAAGTCGAGCTCCCAGTGCGAACCCGCAGCGGTGAGAAATGTTTGAATACGCATCCTGTAGGTGCTCTATCTTATTAGTTGTAGCTGGAGGGAAATTTGGAAAGCTGACATAATGTCGAACGCTAAGAAATGCCACAACTAAAGTATAAATGTTTCATTGCACTTCATCCGAATAAATATCTTTAAATTAATGAAACTTGCATTTTTTCAATGTCTTAAAAAGTATCCCGCTTTCTACTGTATGTCAAAAATAGCAACGGTCATTATATTGAGTGTCTCCGTGATCGAAAGGGTAAATGCACTGTCTTTGAAACATTCTCGCCTCTCACAGCTGCGGGTTCGAGTCTCACTAAGAGCTCGACTTGTACGTGAGAAAGTGTCGATTCTTATGTATGGCGGGAGAAAAACAGTACTGCTTTTACCCAGGAATAAATGGTTGGTCTGCCTCCACCGCAAAACACCGACCGTCATACAGTCTGATGGCGTTAAACACCAAACAAACAAACAGTCATTAAGTCAAACATCTAACAAGTAGTCCATGCGTTTTCGTTTTATTTGTTTGAATGTTGTTTCATTTCAGCACATGTTAGGCCATATAAGACGGTCGATATTTTTGTTGTAGAGGCAGACCACCCGCATTTATATCTCCACAATTAGTAAGATCGACATTTCTCATTTGGCTAGACGAGCTCCCAGTGGAATTCGAACCCGCAGCGGTGAGAGAGTCAAGTGGATCTGTACGCGTCGGGATAACGCGTTTATTAAAAACGATTTGCAAAATATTAAATCCAGCGTATTTAATCTCTTCGAATTATAGCAAAAGAAGTCGGTTCCCTATTGAGAGTATGACATCACAAAGCGTTTAGAAACATCTGTTATTTTCGGTGTCTATGTTGAAGATATTGGGAGTTTAAATAAAATAGTCTAAAATCCATAACTACATCAATATAAAGCACTTGCCCTTCATATGTTTTACTATTGGACAAAAACAACAACAATTCGTTTAAACTTTGTGTATTGTTAACAAGGAGAAAAACAGTAATGTACGTCCTGAAAGGTTATCATCAGATAGAAAGGTTATCTACAATAAATGGGAAAATAATTACACTCGTTAGTGGAAATGTGATCGGGTACACGGCAGCAGCATTAAATGGCCCTGAATAATTGTTAAATCGGAACCGTTATACCTCAGATTAGCGTTCCCTATCTCATCCCACAGCATACACATGTACCAGCTAGTATTTTAAAGAGCCACCTTAACATAGGACAGATAATATGTGTTATATTATCTGAGATTATTGATATATTCGTTTCCTTCCATATTGTGTGGCATTACGTGGTCCAGCCTTAATTGCATTAAGCGATGGGAAAGCTTATATTAGCAGGAAATTATAACAATAAAACGCGTTTAAAAAAAAAAAATACTGGAAAATTGCGATGACCCGTTTAAAATTACCTTTTAATTGTTTTAATTTTACAATATGCAAACTTTTTAAGCCGAAATTAAGGTTTTTATTTCAGCCAACCCCATTTTCGATTCTTGAAGATGGGATTGGATGAGTATGAATGTTAATACTCGGACCACGTAATGATATGTATATGCTTAGGCTGGCTGTCGTCTCAGTGGCTATAATTGTGTTTAATATTTTGCAATCAGAATCAAAATAAAATCTTAAAATATATCTGAATAGCATGTTTGAAGCCAATAATTGAAAGGGTGACTTAATGCAGACTACATTATTTGATGATACTCGAGTTGTCTCAAATAGTATAAACATTAACAAACATAAGGACTTAGTCAGTCTAGTATATGCTTTGATAAATTAAATTATTTCTCCTTTATACTCGGGACATTTTTTCAAAATCTATGTGATATATCACAGTTACTCGACGTTTTATGCGCAAACTTGTCGAAATTTTGGAACGAAAAGTCGGGATTTTACAATTTCGAGTTTGCAACTTTTTGAGTCGAAATTTCGCCCAAAATATCGTCTTTTCGACTGTTCGCTTTCGGGTTTTCGTGTTGTCCACTTTGATTTCTTCGAGTCTTCGCGATATGTAAAGCGTTATTAACAGGGTGGAACTTTGCAAAGTCAATAAGTCGAAATTTCCGCATCCATCTTCCACTTTAGGGCTATCAGTTATCGGACGTATTGGCGAACGACCATACCGAATACCTACCATAATACTTTCCGTAATTCAAACGGACGTATACAAATAATACAAAGGTTACGCTTCTTAAATCAAAAAGAAGAACCAGATCAAAACTTTTTTTTTGAATAACCTTGTATTAATGTGGCCCTTTATAATGATGAACTATGGAAGAAGTCTTTTGAGCGATACATCACAGAGCTATACATTACAGAAACACCTTTAAGAGAGTAGATATATATAATTATATAATTAAGAAATAGAACATCGTTTACGGTGAATTATCGTTTAATATATCACGGTTTGGAGTTCAACTGTAAACAATAATTTCACGAGCCCGAAGGGCCCTAAAACTCGAAAATGCACACAACTGAAATATTTCGCATTGCCTTGCTTACTCTCCTAACGGTGATATATCGTTGAATATAACGAGATATTTTAAACTAGGCTATATAGTGCGGGTGTATTAGAATATGATATAATGTACTTATATTCTCCTTTGAACACTAATGTAATATGGGTTTTTTCTTGTTTGTCGACATTTGGATATTAGCAACTGATACATAATTATTTTCATAAAAATATTTAAAAAAAAACAGCATAATTTTGCATATTATCATTTATAGGTTAATATCATGCAATTATTTAGTAAAATCTAGAGCAAAAATAACGAAGTAAACAGTCTATATTCCATTTTTAATTTCCCGATTTTACGTACTTCAAAGTAAACTGCGGGAACCGAATAAAAATCAATGAACTAATTCCAATGCTCGATATATACATGAAGAGTGTACTTCGGAGTATTCGTTTTACAAGTAAAATCAAATTACCTACTGAAAAACATTTCATAATTTCGTTGTATCGATGGAGGGGACTCCGTAAAGGAACAAATCAAATAATAACGGCCCTGTGAGATTCACATACTTATGCTTCATATTCAAATACTTTTTATTTATATAAACAAAAAAAACAAATTGCTATGGTAGCAGTGAACAGTTTATGTGTGTTTTAATGCACACGCTAACGCAAAGGTAGCAGGGCCAACGGGTCAGTGAACAGTGCAGGGGTTGCTTACATAACAAGCCGTACCAAAATAACACTTTCGCCGCCAAATTTCAATTGTCGTCTGCTGAAATATGAATCCAAACATTCCGGTAATGATTTATTCGCTGCCGAAACGTGAGCGTATATAGTTTTCATAATTGTACATGGTAAGCTAGCAATGAACAGTTCCTTTTAGTTTTTCGCTTTGATAGCAGTGAACAGTTTATGTGTATTTTAATGCACACGCTAACATTTGGATATTAGCAACTGATTCATAATTATTTTCATAAAAATATTTAAAAAAAAAACGGCATAATTTTGCATATTATCATTTATAGGTTTAAATAATATCATATCATATTATATTGATTTGAACGCTTTATCCCATAAGAGTTAAAGTTGCCAAAACGTTACTTAATGTTTAATGTTACACTTTAATAGCTTAAAGCATATTATGATCATAAATGATTTATATGTAATATGGTAGTCTTGCACTGAGATGGAGGTCAAATTAAGAGCTACCAACTCATAATTCATTTTACACATATTCAATCACGGGTATTTTAATAACCCACCAATAAAACTATCTTTTTAATCGGCGCATATGTAATATTATATGACCTAAACACTTGGATAGAATTTTGATAAACGGTTTGGTAGTGTAATTTTGACGTTATTTTGGAAGGTTAACTAGTTTCTTTGATTAGTGCAATATATTAATTGATAATGCCGTTCCGCATTATAATTATGCAACCTAAGCTGCCTTGGTCAGCAACCTATAGCACACAAAGTTAGCCTTTTACACGTGTACACGTGTTTTACATCGCCAATTTCGAGCTGCTGATCTATAAACGATATCATAGATTTGCGGAGGAAATCAAAGATTAAACAAACTGATCTGTAAGCAATGCTGGAATATTGTTTATTTATTTCGGTAACGGTAGATATATACGCACCTGTGATGTTCCACGCGGAGTTCATAGAGGGAGGATGTTTATATCGGAGTAATCTCCATAACTAGGGCCATCATAAAACAGTTACCTGTGACGCAAAATGTCAGTGTGTTGCTAAATGTGTTGCTGAAACGAAACCGCTGTGACGCAACATACACGTGTGCTGTTTAAAAAAACAGTTACGGGTGACGCCAAATGTCAGTTTGTTGCTAAAAAAATGTAAGGGTACTGCTAAAACAAAACAGTAACCTGTGACGCAAAATGTACATGTGATGTTTAAAAAAAGTTACGGGTGACGTACAATGTCAGCGAGCTGCTAAAAAAGACACTGTTACCTGTGACGAATGTTAGTGTGCTACTAAATAAAACAGTTACCTGTGATGCAAAATGTCAGTGTGCTGTTTAAACAAACAATTACGGGTGACGCAAAATTTCAGTTTGCTGTTTAAACAAACAATTACATATGACGCAAAATGTCAGTGTGCTGTTTAAAAATAACGTTACCGTTGAGGCAAAATGTCAGTGTGCTGTTTAAACAAACAATTATGGGTGACGCAAAATGTCAGTGTGCTGTTTAAGCAAAACAACTACGGGTGACGCAAAATGTCAGTGTGCTGTTTAAACAAACAATTACGGGTGACGCAAAATGTCAGTGTGTTATTTAAAAAACAGTTACGGGAGACGCACCATGTCAGTGTGCTGAAAAGAGAGGTTGTCTACTTCAGTTCATTTCTTACGAACATTTCTTTTAAAGTTCAAGTTTTAGTTGCTTCCTGGCCTTGAATTCACCAACCATTCTTACATTTTCTATCCAATTAATGTAAAAACATTGATAATTACCTTGGCACCTGCATCAGTAAAGATGTTAAATTAAGCTATACGGCGTAGAGAATCGAAGAAGTTCTTAGGCACGGATTAGTGTAGTTGGCGTCAGAGCTATTATGGTAAGACTTAAAGGGACACACAGCAATCTTCAAGTAGTTATCAAGCATCAACACTCTCACCTCGATTTGTTAATGCTGTACCAATTTGAATTAAATCTTCTGGCATAAAACTAAATCTTTGACGTTTCAATTTGCCTTTCGTTATTCTACCACCAATTTTAAATATGTTATTTGTGCAATATAACCAGCAATTGATAATAAGCAATTAACAAATCAAGATTGCTCGTGTCCCTTTAAAGTTAAGGTTAACGAAGTTAAAAAAGCAAAAGGTGAAGACAATCTCCAAGTAAACTCCTATCATCAGAGTTGCGCAGAGCTGAGCCTCCCCTGATCCTGACGAATGGCAAATACACTGACTATCGCCGAGTTTGACGTAAAACACCATTCAAACAAGTAATCGCTATCAATTAACCTCTCGACCGAGTTGAGCCTCCCCTGACCCTGACGAATGGCAAATACACTGCCTATCGATGAGTTTGACGTAAAACACCATTCACACAATTAACCGCTGCCAATTAACCTCTCGGCCGAGTTGAGCCTCCCCTGACCCTGACGAATGGCAAATACACTGACTATCGATGAGTTTGACGTAAAACACCAATAACACAATTAACCGCTGCCAATTAACCTCCCGCCCGAGCTGAGCCTCCCCTGACCCTGACGAATGGCAAATACACTGACTATCGCTGAGTTTGACGTAAAACACCATTCAAACAAGTAACCGCTGTCAATTAACCTCTCGACCGAGTTGAGCCTCCCCTGACCCTGACGAGTGGCAAATACACTGACTATCGATGGGTTTGACGTAAAACACCATTCAAACAATTAACCGCACTCGCCTGAGTTGCGCCTCCCCTGACCCTGACGAGTGGCAAATACACTGGCTATCGATGAGTTTGACGTAAAACACCATTCAAACAATTAACCGCACTCGCCTGAGTTGCGCCTCCCCTGACCCTGACGTGTGGCAAATACACTGACTATAAGCCGTGCTAAGGTATTTTTTAGGTCAGATACCACCATTGATTTGGGGCTTCAAGGTATACGATATTAGGGCATATACACTCAGTACATTTGAAAATGCAACACTTGGTATGTTTTTGAATGTTTTTGAATTTCTAGAGTGGAATTGAAGTCCTCGTGCGTTTTTAAATGTACTGAGCATAGTCAAATTGTATAGCAGATTCAGATTGGATTTCATTACCCAAATCATAGCATATCCCCATAAAACATCAAAATATTATATTTCCATCATAAAACATGTTCATTTAGTATATTTTGACTGAAATTTTCATTTTTATGGATACATTTGTGCTGAGGATATAAAAAAGAAGTTAGTTTTTTTTCATTCCTTTGGATAAGGTCAAATGGCTATAATGGAGGCCTATGGGAAAGTAAATGACCTTTAAAGTGTCCGTACACAATACTATTTATCGCGTGGTTTGTGCAGTTTCTTCTGTTAGATAGATATTGATATCAAGTGGCATTTGTAATTGTGTGCGTATCCAACATCTTAGGTTAAATAGGTTTACGTCAGAACCCCGCAAACACGCATATCTGCAAGATCTTTTCTAAGTTAACAGATGTGCCGCATTCATATTGTATCGCTATTTCTTAATATTTCGCTTATTTTGTTATCAGTTCCAAACCTATGTTCATATCGTTCCTTCTTATTAATTCGTTTATATATGTTTTGTAACCTTGGCAGCGAAACAGTGTATACTATATACCAGATTTCTTCGGCATTTCTTGTATATTGCTATAATTCTAACAATGTAGTTTACATTTTCAATCTTACATATATATGTAGTGGAGTAAATAATACAACTATTGTATTCAGTAAACAAAAGCATCCAGTTCAAACTGCAATACATACAACAGCCATAATATCTCAGTTGCAAACGAAACTGGACACTTCGAAAAATTTACTTTACAACCTATCCTCTTTATCAAGCGACAGTTCCTTAATGATTCGACCTATTGAAAAACAAATGACAACATGATATTGGCAATGGAATGATAAAAACTTTGGTACCAAACATGGCATATTCATTTTGGAATTTTTCAATTTAATTCTAGAAAAACTTTATACAGTTAAATCTAAACAAAACTCAGTGTCCACTTTCTTTTGCAACTGAGTATACATTAGTAATAATATATATATATATATATTCAGAGTTATATATATTCAGTGTATGATTTTCTCTACTATATATATACTAAAGTAAGAAAGAAACACAACTCGGGAATTTCCGCTATATAATTCATATAATGCATATTTAATGACGCGTAATATTTTGTTAATAAAAGGTTGCAGCAAGTTAGAGAAATAGAGAATATTAGGTCAGTGCCTTTTACTATCAAGTTTGTAAGGCGAGGCTTAGAAAACGAAGAATGGCGAGGCTCTGCCGAGCCATTCTTCGTTTTCGTGACGAGCCTAATAAACTTGATTGTAACAGGCACTGACATAATATTCTATTTATCATGTAGATTATCCATATTTTCTGTATGAATTACTGTTATTACCTATTTCTCAGAATGGTACGCTTATCGAGGACGTCGGCATGTTGTTGTTTTTTGTTTGTTTTATGACGTCAGGCAAAGTTACGTGCATGACGTCAGATAACGTTACGTACAATAAACGCCGAGGGATTCCGCATTGATTTGCTTTATTGGCCAGTGCCTAATTAAAGCAAAATTTAATAGGTCACCCCTTTATTAGGCAGGAAAGTGCATATCTGCATGATAAAGAACGAAATTGTACTGTTGTAGACTTTTTAATCACAGTACACGTTGTAACACGAAATTCATAAATGATAATATTCCACTTTGAACATTTCAGTACTGTACTTAATGGTGAAGGGATTGCAAAAGTTCATCCTAAGTTTGATCACCTGCTTGAGCCAGACGCGTATTCTATCAATAATCAAACTTTGAAGGAATAGCATTTAGTGTGTTATGAGTTGTTTTACTATTTCTTTCGAACAGAAAGGTCTAACGAAGCCATGTATCATTCGATTAACAGCAGCATATTGTACATGCACTATATAGCGGAAATTCCCTAGTTGCGTTTCGTTTTTCCTTTAGTTATGGTGGCTGATTTCTGCCATTTCGTCTTTTCGTTATTTCGCCGTGAAAAGACGACAGAACGAAAAGACGACAGAACAAAAAGAAGAAAGAACGACAGAACGAAAAGACGATATTTCAACATGTGTTGTCTTTTCGTTCTGTCGTCTTTTCGTTCTGACGTATTTCGCGGCGAAATAACGAAAACTTAAGACGAAAAGACGAAAAACCGCAGAAATCAGCCACCATATTTAATAGATATGAAATGATGATCATGAAACTTGAGACTGATTATGTATCTCTGTTATATTACAGAAGTTTAATCAGAAATAATTTACGTAGATAATAGATCTGGAATCAGTCTTTGTTCAAATATTTTTGGTTTTTAACTGGACAAAATTGTATAATACAACAGACGTGGGTCTATATGAATGCGAATAACTGGGACAGTGCCAGGGCCCGTATTCAACAATCACTCAATCAAGTCAAAAAGAAAACGTTTTAAATCGATAGAAAAGGGTGTTTAAAAACCTAATAAAGTTTTTTCTTAAAGGGACACACGGCAATCTTTAAGCTTTGATCAAGCATTCAAATTAGCTTCTCGATTTATTAATCAAGTATCTTTTTTGACTTTAAACCTGCTTGCATGTATTTTAAATTAAATTTTGGGTTTCATTTTTCTTCTTATTCCGCCAAATGTTTAATATATCATTGGTGAATTATAATCAACAGTTAGTAATATGCAAAACTAATTTGCTTTATATTTATACGTTTCTTATAATTAATATTAATGATTGAAAAATGCAAGTTATGTAGAAAACTATCGGGACGCCGCGAGTTTTAAAAAAAATATCAAGATCGCCGTGTGTCCCTTTAAGCTAAGGCATCGCTACGAAGTTTTATGAATATGGACCCTGGTAACCATAGATACGGCGTCTATTTACAGAATAGAAATATGTTTTATCAATCGAACATATTATATTATAAACATGAATAGCTAGCTACCAACTTGGCAAGTAATGTTGAAAGCGGCCAAACAAGCGCAGACTGTTTTCAATAGAATTCTTAATTAATAAATCACTTTTTGATAACTTCACATAACACATTACACAAGCCATAGTTTATTTAGACAATTAATGACATTATAAACCATGGTTATGATTCACATAAAAGCAGATTAACAATGACTGTTCACATTAAACGTTCTCGTGTCTCACCGCTGCGGGTTGGAATCCTACTGGGAGCTCAATTTATAAAGTGAGAAAGTGTCGATTCTTATGGATGGCGGGAGGTATACAATGGTTCTATCCAGGAAAAATGGGGCGGTCTGCCTCTACCAAAAAAAAAAACTACCGACATATATGGCCTAACATGCGCTGAAATGACGTAAAACATCATTCAAACAAACAATCAAATCAACAGAATAATTTTTAACGCCCTTATAGATAGTTTATTCGACAAAGTATATCATGTTATGATAAGTATTGTTTTGTAATATATATTTAATGTTTTAGTGGATTGCTTGTTTTATATACATGTATTTGTAAGTAAACAATGAGACGTTAATAACCTACAAACTATCTAACAAATACAATCATTACACTAATATCATCATTCAATAAATACGTATATGTTAATTGCAGTTTTTTAAAACAGAAAGACACTAAAATAATTACCAAGAGAAATAGTGTTTGTTTTGGAAGTAGTTAAAGTAGTGATCCCTGCAAAAACTGCCAATTGTTAAATCATATGTACACCGTTTCTAAACCTACTGACGACGAGGTATATATATATATATATAGGGAGACAATATTTGCGAACTACCAAGAACAGACAACCTTCGGACGAACTACGGCATGATTCCTAGCTATGAAATCAAACGTATGCATTCACTTCCTTAAAGGATAACTGCAACACACGCTGATATACCGTATCTCTACATCATAACATACTCCTCTGGAGGCACAATTAACATATACACGCATACATACATACAATTATAACACTTGTGAATGGGATCACATTTAAACATTCAACTACACACAGCTGTTATATATTAAGACAGTGACAACGAACGGTGCCGGATCTTGGGGTTACTGTGAATTCAGTAAATATATTGAAGGGAGATAATTTGAACTCACTACGGTAACTTTCGAAATTCGGGATCTCGTAAGAGATTCACATCCACAAAGCAGAATTATATATAGGGCGACAATATTTGGTTACTACCAAGGACAGACAACCTTCGGAAGAACTACGACAGTGCGCCTGACACAAAAATCAAACGTATGCATTCACTTCCTTTAAAGGATAGCTGCATACTGTATCTCTACATCATAACGCATTCGTATGGAGGCACAATTAACATATACATACAATTACAGCTCTTATGAGTGGGATCGCATTTAAGCATTCAACCACACACAGCTGTTATATATTAAGACAGTGACAACGAAAGGTGCCGGATCTTGGGAATACTGTGAATTCAGCAAATATATTGAAGGGAGATACTTTTAACTCACTACAGTAACTTTCGAAATTTGGGATCCCGTAAGAGATTCACGTTCACAAAGCAGAATTATATATAGGGAGACAATATTTGCGAACTACCAAGGACAGACAACCTTCGGACGATCTACGGCTATTAACATATTTTGAGAATTCAAACTCTATAGACAGAATATAAATGGTTTTAACCAGCCAGGCCAAACCCCAACACTGCAGCTTTTAATTAAGAGTTACCAACTTTTAATCGGCACATATACATTATTATATTACCTGAATACGGATAGAGTTTTGATCAATTGTTCTGCAGTTTAATTTTGCCATTATTTGGTGGGTAAGTTTCTTTAAACGTGATGTATTTAGGAACGTGAAAAGATTGTATGTATATGTACGCAGTTAGTCACATGATTTCATTATCCAATGCAATTGATGCTTCTAGATTCAAACACAAGTATACATTGTGTTTATAGAGAGTGTTTATACAGAAATATCTGAAAATAGGAATAATAAATGATAATATGTATATCCTGCAGCTTTTTTATCAACTTTATTTTGATAAAAAAGCTTAGTATGTCATGTTCCTTCAAAATCCAAATTTACCATTTATAAAGATTGTTAGATCGATACTCCCCTAAGGAAGAAAACATCAAAAACAGCTTTATGATCAGATATAGACAACGGAGTAATGCACCGAAAGGACACACGCTAGTCCGTTTTTTTGTTCTTCCGTTTTACTATCTTTCACTAAACTAATGATGCGTTTTACTCAGCCACTAGGGTATTACAATTTGATTAGAACTAGTTGAATAAAAAATCAAAGACGGCCAGTCTCACATGGTACTTATAACAGCAGTTGAAGTCAGATATGTATTGTGTCAATACGATGCATTATCTGTAAAGCTGCATCGGAGACACATATATGATGTCTATTTATATTGATGTCGACACTTATCTCACTTTTTTGTCCAAAATGATGCCCCACCAAATTTGCTGAACTGAACAACAACAGCAACAGCAGCAGCAGCAGCAGCAGCAGCAACATCATCAACAACTCTATAATACATGCTTCGAGCTTGCTCATTGTTGACATCGTATAAGATCTTGGACACAAATTATTAATTCAAATATGATGAAAATTGGAAGCCGTTTACCAACGTAATTGTACAGACAGTCTGAAGTTACCTTATTTGGGCATACTCAAGTGTAATAAAAGTAGATATAAAGGTCGAACAGGAAATGTATGTAGCATTCAATGACCACAGTCAACCAAAACACGCGTAGGAACAAACAACAATTACAAAGATGTACAATACATACACGACAATACAAGATTCAAGACAACAAATCAAACGCTAACGTCCTTTAAGGAATAACTCAATGCACGGACGAATTTTAATTTGTTCGTTGTCAAACTATGTGAGAGCTGATTAAAATAAACGTTCAATTCTAATACAGCCGTTTGCTTCAGTTATTTTACAAATTATTTTCTTTTGAAATAATCTAGGGCTAATGCAAGTATCAATTTTGTTCATTGTCGTATTCGTCTGAGACCAATTGAAACACACCTATGGGTATAATTTGGTGACAATCAGAAATCGTTTCATCCGAAATTCCCATGTTTTAACATAATCTAGGGCAGTAACTCTGTTATGCACATGTTGATTTTGTTGAGCGTCCAACTCATCCGAGATCATATTGAAACAAATATTTAAATACAAGATGGTGAAAATCAAACGTTATGATTGAAGAAAACTTGTATACAAATTGAAAATCTCTTATTTATTCAATAATTCAATAGTGCAAGGGCCATAACTCGCTTTTGTTTAGTCGGATATAAATAGTTTACGACCTTGTACAAGCTTTTATTATTTTATTAAAAATAAATATAAACAGTTTGACCAAGATTAGTAAAGACAGTATGAAAATTGACGGTCAAAATGTGTTCACAATGCAAATAATAGCATTTTCTTTACGAATTTCAAGGGTTATACAAGTTATTCTAATCGGGTTTAGCTGGTTTTCAAACTTGTCCAAACACTTATACACAGCTTGAAAATGTTATAAAGAGTGGAAGAAGCTGAACAGTGTTCATATGGCTAAATATAGCATGTGTCTAATGAATCAAGGGCCATTCATTTCGTCGAATGGATTATTTTTTAAAATTTTCAATTTTTAAATTCTTAATATTTTCACCAAGTTTGTAAAGTATATTTGTGAAAGATAAAGGAGCTGCACATAGGAAAAATAAAGAATCAATCAAACAACGCTAGGGTGCTGAC
>JAWPHD010023890.1:0-20825 GCA_037043455.1 Cyrtodaria siliqua
TAAACAGGAGATGCATAACGGCTGACACTCAGATTAACTATGTTTTCGAATAACAGCGAACTTTTACAGTCTTTTTTCTATTCCCAACACTTATTGAAATATGTTAAAACGGACAGTGAACTTAGTTTATATATTAATGGTTTCGATTTTAATTATATTCCCAACTATTGTCTTCTCAAGAGTTAATGGATCTCCCACTTTGTTGCTATTTAATAGTCCTTCTCTGTTTACACAATACTGCTCAATTGTCATAACGTTTCCTGAACTACATTTCTTCTTTTGCTATAATAAAATAATTCGCCACGAGGTAAATATATTACAATATTTCTAAATATTTTGGAGAAACTGGAAGAAATGTACTCAATTTGAAAGAATAAATAGATTGATCATTGTGACATTTTAATGGAAAATTGTTTTCCGCTAATTTAAAAGAACACAACTGAATGGATTGAATTCATAGTTCTATCTTGGTAAAAGGTAAACCCCTAGCTGATGTTAGGGTCAATATGTCAAAGGTCAAAGTCATTTCTACGTTTAAATGGAAATTAATGACAATGTTGTCTGCAATCATGACCAAAGATTAAACGAATCTCAAGTGACTATAAAAGTCAGATTGTGATAGTCTTTGTCACAGAAGAGTTCTTAAATTACTTTTATTTTAAAAGTAGTTCACGGTTACGATAATAAAATGTTGTAAAGGTTTTTCGAAGTTTATGGTAACGATAAACCTGATTTGGAAGCGCTTTTAATTATAAAAAACAAACGAATGTTTATGTCCTCAATTCGACAACTACAAGCTCTAAATAAAAGGACCAAGAGAGCCTGTCGACGCTCTACTAGCTAAGAATGGCTTTCATAACAGGTGAGCGGAGGTCAAAATGGCTGTGTTTTTGTAATTTTTCTGACCGTTTATACTAAACTAAATATTCTAAACAAGTATGTTGAAGGTGAACACGTGTTTAGCCCACGTCCCCCTGCTCCTAATTTAACTAGAAAACCCGTGGGACAAAGGTTCAAGCAGAATTTCTCCTTTCAGGATTTCAGAAGGTGCAATGATGGAATCCCAAGAGGTTGTCCGGTCATCGCACAAGATAAATGAGAAGCGTAGTGACTGACTGTAAATGGGTCAATCACCAAACATGATATGCGCTGTAATACTAAATGGTCGTATCCTTTTCTGACGGATTTCCTGATAATTTTGTAAAGTGGTCAGGAAATCCGTCAGACCACTTTAATTTGCGAAGTTATAGATCACATCCCCATAGATTAACGGTTGTGAAATGTTCTTAGGTTGGTGTTGCACTTTACCAGCAGGTTTTCGTTGCGGCGATAAAACGTAATACTGTGACATTACATGAATTAACATTACTGATTTACGCACCGAAAACGACCAGTTTTCCCGACCAAACTTGTTCATTAACAATAATTTATGCCATGATAACTTACGATCAGGGTCAAAAATACAAACTTGTAAAATAAATCAAACGATTTTTTATTCGGACTAGTTTAGTGGATATTTACATTTAATATACAAAACTAACACACATTTTAATCGCTGTTGGACTGACACCCACTATACTTCTAGATCGCCTCCTGGGAACTCGACTTGTACTTCTCAGTATTTATAGTTAGTGAAAAAGTGTCGATTCTTGCACTATACTTTACGTCTCACAACACAGTTAATTTTACATTGCTCTACATATGTACCAGGACCCCTCTGTACCACTGTAGAACTTCCTGAGTTTTCTTAAAAATATTTTCTTCTGGAAACTTGACGTCTGTTGCCCTAATTATCCAGCAAAAAACGCGGCGTTGACCGATTTGCTTTTTTTAATATCAATAGTTTGAAGAGACCCTCTTGAATTTGTCCCTAATGTTTGTGTATCACTACCCGGTATTAGATTCTCAGATCTGGACTCAAAAACATTAAGGCGTATCCAAACCTGTATTAAATCATGAAATTGTCCCATTCTTGTCACCTGCAACAAAAAAAAGAGAAACTATTTGCACATTTTAAGAAATAAACAATAACCGAATAACACAGATCTTTTTTAAGCCCCAGAAAGTCCCTACCGTGTGTGGCAAGGGAAATAACTGTTTAGTGAGATCATTACCAGTGTAGACAGGGGTGGTATTCCTCCACCACAAAAACAAAATCGATCGTCATACACAGCCTGATATGTGCTGGAAACACCAAACAAACCAGACCACTTAAACTTAGAATAATGTTAGAAACGGCGCTCTATATATAGATAATAATAAACTATATTTGAATATTGTTTAACGGCTTGACAGCGCAATGTATTTTATCTAGAGCTGCGTAATGAGAGAATGAAAAGATACATATGATTCCGGAAATCTGTCCTACTATTACTTAAAGATTGGTTTTGTTACGAGCTCAGAGGATATATTCCGATATACGAGACCGCCCTGTTTTCGTCCCGATCCGACGGATGAGGTTAAGGGAAATTGTCTTCCTAATAACACACTGACGAAACTAAGTGGCGCCGGTGAGGATTGAGCACGCGTCAAACATATAATGAATACAGTCAAAAACACTATTTTAACAACCAGTAACAACCAGTCTACATTCGGGCCTAGTCCTCCGTTCTACATACGAACAAAACCCTACATTTAACATTCGAACCAGATCTTAGTCCTGAGTTCAACATTCTAACCAAGCCATGCGTTTAACATTCGAATCTAACCCTGAGTTCAACATTCGAACCATGTATTCAACATTCGATCTTAGCCCTGCTTTTAACATTTGAATCCGGTCATGCGTTCAATACTAGTATTTGAACCTAGCCCTGCGCTCAGCATTCGAACCCAGTTTTGCTTTCATAATTCCATATAAACTCTGCGTTAAGCATTCGAACCCAGACCTGTGTTCAACAATCGAACCCAGACCTGTGTTCAACAATCGAACCCAGACCTGTGTTCAACACTCGAATCCAGTCCTGCATTCAACATTCGATCCCAGACCTGTGTTCAACAATCGAACCCAGCCCAACATTCAACATTCGAACCCAGAACTGTGTTCAACAATCGAACCAAGACCTGTGTTCAACAATCGAATCCAGTCCTGCATTCAACATTCGATCCCAGACCTGTGTTCAACAATCGAACCCAGACTGTGTTCAACAATCGAATCCAGTCTTGCATTCAACATTCGATCCCAGACCTGTGTTCAACAATCGATCCCAGCCCAACATTCAACATTCGAAACCAGACCTGTGTTCAACAATCGAATCCAGTCCTGTGTTCAACAATCGAACAAAGACCTGTGTTCAACAATCGAATCCAGTCCTGCGTTCAACATTCGATCCCAGACCTGTGTTCAACAATCGAATCCAGTCCTGCGTTCAACTTTCGATCCCAGACCTGCATTCAACAATCGAACCCAGACCTGCGTTCAACAAACGAATCCAGTCCTGCGTTCAACATTCGATCCCAGACCTGTGTTCAACAATCGAACCAGTCCTGTGTTTAACAATCGAACCCGGACCTGTGTTCAACAATCGAACCCAGACCTGTGTTCAACAATCGAATCCAGTCCTGCATTCAACATTCGATCCCAGACCTGTGTTCAACAATCGAATCCAGTCCTGCATTCAACATTCGAACCCAGACCTGCGTTCAACAATCGAATCCAGTCCTGCATTCAACAATCGAATCCAGTCCTGCATTCAACAATCGAACCCAGACCTGTGTTCAACAATCGAACCCAGACCTGTGTTCAACAATCGAATCCAGTCCTGCATTCAACATTCTATCCCAGACCTGTGTTCAACAATCGAATCCAGTCCTGCATTCAACATTCGAACCCAGACCTGCGTTCAACAATCGAATCCAGTCCTGCATTCAACATTCGATTCCAGACCTGTGTTCAACAATCGAACCCAGACCTGTGTTCAACAATCGAATCCAGTCCTGCATTCAACATTCGATCCCAGACCTGTGTTCAACATTCGATCCCAGACCAACATTCAACACTCTGACTTATCCCTACATTCAACATTCGAACCAAGCACTTTGTTAAACCTTCAAACCCAGTCCGGCGTTCAACATTCTAAGCCAGCCTTGCGTTCAACATTCGAACCCAGCCCTGCGTTCAACAGTTGAACACAGCCTTGCTTTCAACATTTGAACATCGTCCTCCGTTAAACATTCGAGCCCAGCCCTGTATACAACATTCGATCCCAGTCCACCATTCAACGGGGCGTCCGTGGCCGAGTGGTTAACGTCTCTGACTTGAAATCACTTGCCCCTCACCGCTGTAGGTTCGATCTCTCAAGGGCCTAGGAATCTTCATGTGAGAAAGCTATCCAGCTGGCTTGCGGAACGCCGTTGGTTCTACCCAGGTGCCCGTCCGTGCACGAAAATTGTCCGGAGGGGCACCTGGGGTCATCCTCCACCAGTGAAAGCTGGAAAGTCGCCATAATTATGACCTTAGCTGTTGGTGCGACTATAAAATCCAATCCAATCCCAATCCACCATTCAACACTGTACGTTCAACATTCGAACCCAATCCTGCGCAAGAGGAGTTGAAGTTTGCATTAAAAATACTGATATACAAACCGTGTACAGGTTTACGCCAATAACGGCGACATTAATTTGCCGACAATATTTGCCGACGAATACGCCACACGGGAGTTAATTTATTAACCAAAAAGCATCATCAGTGATCTTGATATGCATTTGTACTTCAAATATTCCGTGAAAGTGCATATGACGTACTTTTACATTTAATACATGCTGACTTTTCTATTGTGATGTTGGTGGGTGGAGTAATTCAACATGCGTTTATAGCTCTACTGGCCGAGGGCCATAAGAGCATATGGAATGACGACTTGTCCGTCATCCGTCGGCGTTAACTTTTGCTTCGTTAAGACGATAGAGACTTTGTTTTTCATCCGATCTTTACCAAACTTTACAAGATTGTTAATATCAATGAGAGCTCGGGGAAGCTTAACAACCAGCCAGATCGGACCAGTAACACCAGAGTTATGACCCTTAATTTAATTTAAACTGCTATATTTTGTCTCGTTAAGACGATAGCGCCTTCTTTTTTCATTGAATCTTTACTAAACCTTGCCAGATTGTTAATATGATCAATGAAAGCTCGGACAGATTTGAAAACCAGCGCGATCGGACCAGGAACAGCAGGGTTATGGCCCTTGATTTAGTTAAAAGTGCTATATTTTGCCTCGTTAAGACGATATGGTGTTCGTTTTTCATCTGATCTTCACCAAACTTTATCAGATTGTTAATATCAATGAGAGCTCGGACAAATTGTCATGGCCCTTTATTTAGTTAAAAGTGCTATATTTTGCCTCGTTAAGACTATAGGGCGTTAGTTCTGATCTTTATCAAACTTTACCAGCTTAATATTAATAAATACTCGGACACGTTCGAAAACCAGCCAGATCAAACCAGTAAGTTATGGCCCTTGATTTAGTTAAAAATGCTGTGTTATGCATCGTTAAGAAGATAGCGCCTTCATTTTTCACCTGATCTCTACCAAATGTTATCAGATTACTAATATTAGTGAAAGATTGAACAGATTCGAAAACTGGCCAAATCGGAGCAGTTACACTAGAGTTATGGCCTTTGATTTCGTGAAAAATGCGGTGTTTTGCCTCGTTAAGACGATAGGGCCTTTATTTTACTGGATTTCAGCGAAACTTTGCAGGGATGATCAGTATCAAGCCTAGTTATGCATATCATCACTTTGTTCCGGTTGAATGATTTTTGGCGGAGTTATGGACCTTTAAAGGTTTTAATACACATATTTTGTATAAAAAATGAGGTGCCAGCCATGGACCAACTTCTGCTCTGTCTGGGAAAAAGGACTGCACACTCCATTAAAATGTTCTAGGAAATATAACCAAACCTTAATGTCTTCCTTCATGCCCTCTGTAAGGCGTATGGAATGGTGTGGTCTTTTATACAATTTATATTGTATGGATATATCAGATCGCCACATTTAAATCAAAAAATCATCTGTGGTTTTGATCTTGTTCTAAAATGTACAACATTAGTATTATTTATATTGAACGACATAACATTGTTTTCACACCAACAATCCAGCTAGTGTATTTAACAATAGCTGTAAATCTGTTTCATTTTCGGCCAGCAGCGGAATATCATGTATTGATACATGATAATACATACTTAATTAACATCACCAATATCTACTCCCAGACCTTTCGATTTCATTTTAATGCTAAATCGTTAATAAAGCAATTAAAAAGCAATGGGGATAAACAACAACCTTGTCTTATTCCTGTTGTAACATGAAACCATTCTGTCTTTAAACTGTATATACGTATACAGGATGAAACAAATGCATATAAAGACATAATTGCATTCAACATTTTACCATATATCCCTAAGTCATGAAATTTATTCCACAACAGGCTTCTATTTACAGTGTCATATGCTATATTTTTAAATCAGCAAATGTAGTAAAAGTTGAAAGTTTCTTTTTATTCTGGTTTCAATAATATTAGTTAATGATAATAGATGATCCGTAGTACTTTTCCTTTTTCTAAACCCATTTTGTTTATCTGTTATTATATTTGCTTCTGTCCAGATAGACAATCTTTAACTTAACATATAACAATACAATTTATACATAGATGGAGCAAGTGTAATGCCTCTGTACGAGATGAATTGCTATCGACATCAGATAACAAATCATTTTGCATCTTAAAGCAATACAGTCCTTTAATCCTTTAAACACTTTAATAAAATTATTTCTACATCTTATAAAATCAATTCTATAAAACAAAAGTCTGATAAACATCATTACATTTTATAAACAACTGTTCAGTATTACATACTTTATTCCAAAGAGTGGTTACATTACCATCCCACAAGGGCTTACCATTTTTTCTTATTTTGTTGGATAAAGCACTATTTATAGACCGTTTATGTAGTTTCGCACTCATTTCTGTTTTTATATAATTACATAGATCACTATATGAATTATCAATGTCATGCTGAATCCTTAAGCTCAGTTCAAGATTAAAAACAGTATTATGTAAATCCGTTATTAACTTTGGGTTTTGAAAAAAGTCATTAGGAATATTACGTAAGTCATATTTAACCAGTGTTGTTTCAGAATGATCATCTGCAGCACTATCAAAATACATTACGTGGTCTCGCCTTAATTCCATTAAGCGATGGAAAAGCTTATATAAGCAGGATTTTATAACAAATATTTCGACAATAAAACATGTTTAAAAACAAGTTTTACTGACAATAAATGCGATAACCTGTTTAAAATCACCTATTAAATGTTGTAATTTAACACTACGCACACATTTTAAGCCAAAATTTAGGTTTATTTCATACCCCAGCCAACCCCGGTTTTGCTTAATGGAGAAGGGGTTGGATGGGGTATGAACGTTAATACTTGAACCACGTAATGAACAGCACACTATATTAATGCTCCATGAAATAACCCCTGTGCGGTTAACTAGCTCTGATGGTCTATGCACATTGAACTCATTAAATATCGATAGGTTGTTATGACTTACAAAGTAGTAATCAACCACCGAAGATCCCTGTGGTCTTATACAAATATAATCATTTTTAACACAATTACAATTTAAAAGACAATACTTACTGTTAATTAGGAACTCTAGCAGCGCAACACCATAATCATTACATGTAAAATCCACAATATCTCTATTTGGAACAACATCAATTCCTTCAATAAAACCTGGTGTATTTCCTATACGGCTTTTGAAATCCCCAAAAATAAATATAGTTCCTATCTCTTGATATTCATTTATACTAGCTAAAATAGTATCATAAAAGGTATTAACATCAATCTGTCTTGTCGAATATGGAGGTGGTAAATAACATACGCAAGGAAACAAGTTAAAATGTTCATATTTATGCATAATGAAACATAAAATTAACTAAGCACACTGTTTTTTAAAAGAAATCCAACACCTCCTGATCCGGACCATACATTTACATGTATATCAGATCTGTTATTTCCACGTATATTAAAATTAAATTATCAGACATTGTATCTTAATTAAAACCATTGACATTCAACAGCCTGCTTTGATCTAATAGTTATATCTTCGCCAATTGCCTTGCCTACTGTATTCTCTTGTGATTTTTGTGCAGTATTGTCATGCTCATGATCCCTCTGGCTGTTATCACTATTGACATATGTCTCGTTGTGATGATCTAACTGATCTGATCTATAGTTTTTATCGCGATTATCACTAACCAGCCTGTCTCTATCATTCCGATTTCGATTATCTGCACGAATACGTTCACCTCTATCCTCAAAGTCTTTAGAGGGAATACGTATGGACCCACGAACCGCTATATTGGCATCCCCACGTTTAACTGCCTCAACCAATGTCCGCATGTTTGATGCTAACCCTCTCTCCTGCGTTGACTGGTCAAGATTAATAAACATTCTATCATATGACCTATGTTCCTTTAGAGATTTCTTACCTATCATTACTTTCTTCTCATCTTCCTTGGTCTTAAACTTTACTATTACATGTATAATACCTGCATTATTCTCCATTCTTGACACTTTTTTACTGCCAATTCAACATGGACATCTCTTATTTTTAGACCATTTTTAATCAAAACATCTACCTTTGCTGGCACGTTTTTTCATTGATTTTTTCAAGTAGACCACGTATGACCACAATAAGTGATAAATCTGGTTGGTCTTCCGCTGTTTTGTCTTTTGTACTCTCTTCCCTTCTCTCTAATTTACGACTGATTTGAGCTTAAAGAAATATAAAAAGATCGGACAGGGAAAGTAGCATTCAAGGAGGACAGTTTGCTGATTCTGAACAAACTCGTTTGTCTATTATCTTTGTTATTTTATCAGTAATTGTGTCGGTGAATTTCTTCTCTGATTGGTCAATTTTCATCCATCCTACTATTTACAATGTCTTGCATCTTATGCATATCATCTGACATTTTCTTTAACATGTCTTTGATTTCTATATCTGCATATTTGTGCACTTCTGCTCTTGTCACAACATGTTCAGGTCCTTCATGTATACTCTGATCTGTCTTTTCCTTACCTCGCCTTTTAGCCTTTTGGACTTCATGTGTACTGCTGCTAGTTCCATTTAAGGTCTTATTATTTGTCTTACCCTGTTTTTCACTTTTGTCATCAATTATCTGACTGTCAGGATTTAAAACAAGACAGATATCTCAGCTATTAGCAATATAATGTAGCTAGTTCATGAGCTCTTCCGAGAGCATATGGATATATATCTATTGTAATGTTGGTTCAAATCGGAGGAAAAATGTAGGAGCTAGAGTGCCCACAAGACAAAATTATGCAATTATGCCAATTCAAGGGCAGGTAACTCAGATCGAATTTGGGTGGTTCAAGAACTCGTCAGAGGTCTGATAGATATAAACATATAACTTTTTTGTAACTAGATACTGAAAAGGGAATCATTGGAAGCAAACAAGAGATACAAGTAGCAGACTCAGTTTGATTGAGTCTGCTCATCTGTTCATGAGAGGTAATGTTAGTGCAACACCTCCTAGCACCGGCTTAAGCGATATTCTACTTTAAAGCCACAAAGACTGGGCTTGATGGTCCCAAAGGACCAGTAAGTATTTACACTACTGTTTTGTAGTCGGGGAAACTTTTTACGGCTGCCACACAGCACTAAACAAACGCTTGTGTGAAAGTCAATAACTACTGAAAGGGGGATCTCTTGGAATCAACTCTCACAAACAAGAGATACAAGCAGCAATTTGGTTAAGACTGGATCACAAATGGAGGGAATAAAGCGCCCACAATGCAAAATTATGCAGTTTTGCCAATACAAGGGCAGATAACTCAGCTATTAGCGATCAAATCTGGTTGGTCCGACATCTTATAAATATCAATACTGTGTAAGTTTGGTTAATATTGGATCAAAAGTGGAGGGGCTAAATTGCCCACAATGCAAAATTATGCAGTTTTGCCAATTCAAAGTCAGATAACACAGATATCAGTGATCGAATCTGGCTGGTTCAAGAACTAGTCCGAGATCTTATGATATATAATTACTGTTTAGTTTGGTTATTATCGGATGACAATGGAGGAGCTAGAGCGCCCAAAAGAAAAGTTAATGGACGGACGGACAGACTGACGACGGGCGAATGACGGGCAGACGGCAGACAACGCGTTATCCCATAAGCTTGTAGGGACTTCGGCCAGTAGAGCTAAACAATGAATACGTTGAGAAACTTAAACCCCACGAAGTTGCTCGGGAAACATCCATGTCTAAGTGGGGATGATTAATTTGTCAAAATTGAAATGATCTCCCTTCTTATGTAATTATTGCATTGCTTTTACAATATATTTCAAAACATTAATTAGTGTTCCTTTCACCGTGAACGACATTTAACTACCTCAGCTTTTCGTAGATCGGGTAATTCCTAAAATAATTGCTGATTCTAGAGGCCTACGTCTCATTTTCTTAAATCATTTCCAAGCTAGACAGTGTTTTTGAAACTTACAAAATGAGTTCCGTAAGTGAAAAATAAATGGGCAAAAGTTGAAGAAATGGTTAAATGTTGCATATTTCATCATTTAAAATAATAGTAGATCTACAATCGAACAGGAAAAGGAGCATTCAAAGACGACAGTCAATCACAAACACACAGAAACAGAGAACAACTATAAAGATGAAAAGCCAAGATAAGAAATCACAAACACAAATGGGTTGACAATAGGGCTACCGCCTTGGAATGGTCAGTGGCAAAAAGGCCGCTTGAGGTTTAAACCTGGTTCTAGGGTGCACCAAACTTCACTATGGCGCTATTGTCATCCCAATTAACGGGACAGTGTAAATAAAGATATCCCCGCCAGGTTATAATCTCTAATAAACAAGGCGCAGCATTAATAGGCAATATAAGTAAAACACATAAACGATCATGTATATATAATATGAAAAAAAGCCTAGAAAGTCACAAAGTAAGTACTCAGTGGGTTGGCAGACGCCAGTGCAATAAGAGAACAAACCCTTGTCTAAGGGTAGGACAAGACAATATTAAAGACAAATATCAAACACTAGCGTCCTATAAGGATTAGGTAAACATCATCGTAGGGTCCACAATCTGTTTCTATATTTTTCTACCTTGAACCGTGGCCCTAAACGCAAGCCCAACCTTCATTTCTATATAAGCTGCATACCCTGCAAGTATAATTGCAATACCTCACACCTGACAAAGGTTATTGAACAGAAACCATTTTTCTATTTTAGTAACAGTGATCTTGACCTCAAAGCCAGTGATCCCATGTGCAATCCCCACCTTCCTTTCCACATAAGCTACCTACTCAGCAAGTTTCGTCACAACACCTCATTACAAACAAAAGTTATTGTATTGACCTTGAACCCAGTGGCCCCTTTTCATATAAGCTAGTTTCATTGCAATACCTCATTCCTAACAAAAGTTACTGAGCGAAAACCATGAATTTGACCCAATTTCCCAATATAGCATATTGCCTATTTAAAACAAATCAAGGGCCATAACTTTGTGTTATTTGTCCAATTTGGTTTTCGAATTCGTCCGAGCTTTCGTTAATATCAACAATCTGGTAAAGTTAGAAAAATATCAGATGAAAAATGAAGGCGCTATCGTGTTAAATAGGAAAAAGTTAACGGACGGACGGACGGTCGGACGACGGACGGACGACAGATCGCCATCCCATAAGTTCTACTGGTCAATGAGTGCTTCACAAACTGCTTGGCAAGTTCAAGTAGTGTTTTTGTCTAAACTGCAGTTAGTAAAGAACGCTTTAATATTATTACAGGCCAAAAATGCAGTTTTTTTCCTCAAGTGAAAGTTGTTGAAAAAGAGCAATAAGCTTGACTTTGATAAGATGAGGTGGAAAGGTTGTATATAGTGTAGAGAAGTCATAAGTACTTTAATACAGATGAAATTTTACGTTTATTGCAAAACATTTATCAAGAACGTCTCGAGAATTGTTAATAGACCAGAATAAATGAATCCCAGAGTTTTCATAAGTGTTAGCACAATATTGTTAACGTAATAATTAACGGCAGTAAGACAAGAAGTTAAAAGCTTGGAGATGTTTGTGCTGGTGCAGGCACTAGAATTCGAAATAAAACGATTTTCATACAGATTTTTATGAAATTTGGGAATCTAATACATAATTGGCAGTTTGTTTTGCTTTTCGTCTACCCCAGCCTTGAAAGTAGTGCACTGAGTGATATGTGTGGAAACAACATCATCTTCAGTAGATTGAACTGGAGTATAGAAATAAATGCTACCGAGTTACAGAGATAAAACAATGACATAATGTAGGCGTCAAACAATACTTACATTATTAGCTGCTTTATCAGCAGGAACTAAAACAAATCTATTATGTAATTCTTGAATTCCAGATTTTAAATTATGAAACGAAAACCTAGGTCTCGGAGGAAGTAAAGAGTGGTTAGCATTATAAAAGTTAATACGTTTATCTATAATTTTAAAAATTGACTTTTTCCAAGTAGAACGAGATTTTGGTCCGCATTTTTTGTACGACACCATTTTAAACTAAAATCATTAATTGAAGGTAATATATACTTAGGACATTTAGAAAACAGATACCGAATACGTTTATCAGTTACCAGTGATAACATGACCTGCTGGAGCATAGAAAAATTTTGATGTAATGCAATTACATTCCTTATGGGTGTTATTTACTATATCAAAATCAGAAACTGCTTTGTTGTAGTTGAAAATAATATTGCTAATTGTTTTAAACTTATAACAAATTACAAGGCATTCTGAATTTTTGAAATATTTAGGAATAGAATCAACTATATGATTATCTCGAAATATACTTGGCATGTCAATGAAATCATTACCCGTATTAATACATAATATTTTAGAAAATGCCTGAGTATCTCCCTACTATTTGACAGTATTTGTTTCCAGTAACTGTCGATGTTCTTAGGTTCCAATTTCGTTCGACGGCTTCGTATATTATCGTAGAACATTGGGTGAAGCTGTCCGATATTACTACACATGTTAAATAAATAAATAAACGGCAGACAAGTGAGATCTACTGATAAACTCCCCTACATTCAATCAATATTGTTATATTCTCATCACACATGGATTGAATGACACACATTGATCCAGTTTTTCCTCAAACAAATGTGTTTCTTCTCTCTGTGTGTTTGTGGTTGACTGTCGTCCTTGAATGCTACTTTTCCTGTTTGATTTTTATATCTACTTTTACTGTTACAATAGTGTTGTTTGTGCCATGTGGCGACCGTATAAAGTCTCCCCATACATCCAATCAATATTGTTATCTTTTCATTCCACAGGGATTGTATGACATTCAATGATCCAGTTTTTCCTTAAACAAATGTGTTTCTTCTCTCTGTGTGTTTATGGTTGACTGTCGTCCTTCAATGCTATTTTTCCTGTTTGATTTTTTATCTACTTTTACTGCCACAATAGTGTTATTTGTGCCGTGTGGCGACCGTAGAAAGTTCAATCAATATTGTTATCTTTTCATCCCACAGGGATTGTATGACATTCATTGATCCAGTTTTTCCTTAAACACATGTGTTTCTTCCGTGTGTGTGTTTGTGGTTGACTGTCGTCCTTGAATGCTACTTTTCCTGTTTGATTTTTATATCTATTTTACTGCCGTGCGGCGACCGTTGAAAGTTTCCCCGTCCATCCATACAATATTGTTGTTATCTTTTCATCTCAGAGGGATTGTATGACATTCGTTGATCCAGTTTTTCCTTAAACACATGTGTTTCTTCAATGTGTGTTTGTGTGTGGTCCTTAAACACATGTGTTTCTTTTGTTCGTGTGTGTGTGTGTGTGTGTGTGTGTGTGTGTGTGTGTTTGTCGTTGACTGTCGTCCTTGAATGCTACTTTTCCTGTTCGATTTTTATATCTACTTGTAAAAGCCATATTATATATGAATAATACTGTTTCATATCATTAGGCAGTTTCGCTAGTGCCTGTTACGTCTGCGGGTTCGAATCCCACTTGGAGCTCGACACGTAAATGATGAAACGTCGTTTCTTAAGGTGGTAGTGTACAGTACAGGTTCCACTCAAAAATAAGTGGGTGGTCTGCCGCCACCATTGAAAAGAAAAGAAATATAGCCTCGGTGGCCGAATGGTTAACGACGTTGCGTTGTAAACCTTCGCCTCTCACCGCTGCGGGTTCGAGCTCGACTTTTAAGTGAGGAAGTGTAGATTCTTACCGATGGCGGCAGGTGTACTGTACTGGTCCTACCCAGGAAAAGTGGATGGTCTGCCTCCACCACAAAAAAATCGACAGTCATATATAACATTACATGTGTTGAAAATGACAAAAAACACCATACATACAAACAAACAAACATCAAAAACATACATAGCCTTAACTGTGCCAAACATGCCGTGATAATTAAACATTACGTTACATCTGTGTGTCGACGACTACATTTAGAAATTGTACGAACAAGTGAACGCCTGTAAACTCATGTTAGAGATGTATCCATGGAACGAGTAGAGAGAGAAAATAGGTTAAGTGTAAATAAACAACAAAACTAATTATAGTTAATTATCATTCAAAAACTCTTCAGTTATAATGCCATTTATTATGTAACTAAAAATAATTTAGCAAGTGTATGTACCACAAAGTGACCTCCCGTATACTCATGTTACAGATGTATCCATGGAAAGAGGAGAGAGAGAGAAAAAATAGGTATAATAAACAATATGCCTAATTATGGATTATTACCATTCAAAATCTCTTAAGTTACAATGCCATTTATTATGTAACTAAGTATAATTTAGCGAGTGTATGTACAAGAAAGTGAACGCCTGTATAGACATGCTAGCATTTATTGTCAGAAATAACTGAGTGAAAAAGAAAATTGTAAAGAAACAAACAAACTAACATACTTATATTATATTATCAATAAACAATTCGTATAAAATGTTGCCATTTATTACCTAATTAAAGTATTCTGAAAATTTACATTATTTCTGCGTTATAATGAAACACTAGAATAGTTTCATGTATTGTTTAATTGCCATTAGTGTGCGTCATCCCTTCTAACTTACAGATACAGAGGATTTTTCGACATTATAACAAAGCTTAAAGGTGAATGGCCACCCTTTTTTTAGTATTATTAATTAACTCTTAAACATCTTATGAACATTTCTTGATAGTCCCGGAGAGAATATATTTAAAACCGCTACTAAGTTGTATGTAAAAACGTAGATATTACTTTTACCACTGCGTGACCGCACGGGGAAATGAGGTAAATCTGAATTGTATAGCTGCACAACTATTGCCAGATAATTGATAAATACATTTACCTGTGGAGTAATTTACTTGTTCAAAGTTTTATACGTCATCAAATAAAATATTATTTTCGCTTTTCTTAGATATTGCCATGTGTGAATTGTGTTTTGATTACGATTTAAATAAACATTAACATGTTCATGAAACAAACCATGGCCGTAGAACTTTAACTGTATTTTCCCTCAAATTACCTAGACTAATAATTAAACGACGAATGTCAACCCTTACATTAAATTGGTTTATTTGAAGGCTGTTTATGACTTATTGACTAAAATGCAATTTAGTAAACTGATTTGCAGACAAGCAAGTCATGTGTCTTTTGGTAAAGTCAATATATTGTCAATATTTCAATTCGGTTCAAAACAAAAATAAGTATGATTCCGTTAACCGGATCTTCTGTTAGTCGCGCCAGATGTGAGGACAAAAAGGACAACCCTATCACATCATTGAGCGCACACACTTATTTTGTTTGGTCTGAATATATTACTTCAGTTCCTTCATAGACCGGATAAAGAAGGCCCGGTCCAAACGTACATCATGCCATTTAAAAAAAACGGCTTATAAAGCACGACATGGCGTTCAGGGTTCCCGTATCAGGTTGCACCTGTCCCCAGTTGAATACATCACCGAGCTCCTTGGCTCCGTCACTTCCGTTCAAAGTACACTATCTTCCAACCAAAACACACTGACAGCGCTTGATGGGGAAATGAACGATATTTATAAACGAAGTCGACAGTTAGAGGATGACCTTTCCTACGCTATCGGTCAGCTTGACCAGGCCAAAGACCACTGCAACAGGCTCGAGCGATTTTCACGGGAGAACAACTTACGTCTGGTAAACTTTAACGAATCACCAAATGAAAATCCGGTTGATATTGTGCGACGCGTTGCGGCAAAAATCGGTTTACCAAATGCAGAAATTATGAAGGCTCACAGAACTGGCAAACACGTTGTGATTGACGGTAAAACTATGCCAAGACATCTTATTTTTAAGTGCCTTCGTCACTCCGATAAACATTATATGATTGTTAATCAACGTGAAAAACTTTCCGATGTCCCGTTTTTCCTGATTGACGATTTAACTGACCAGGATTTACAGACACGGAGGTCATTCAAGGAGGTCATAGATCAAGCCAAACGAGAGAGAAAACGGTGGAAATTCCGTAACGGTAAATTGGTGATCGATGTTCAAATTTATAACCATGAATAGGACAATACCCAGTCTGATTATAACGGTACTTTGAGTGTAGGATTGTGGAATGTTAATGCTTGGACAGCAAATAATAGGTGTTTCAGGGAAGATATTTTATTGCAACTCAATTTTGATATTATATGCATAGTTGAATCTAAGTTGAAAAATGATAGTGTTATACAATTAAAAGATTATAGGTGGATTGGCCATAATCGATCGAACATTCGTGCAAATGACAATGGGTCAGGTGGTACAGGTGTTTTTGTTAAAAACTATTTGTCTGTTATTTATGACATTAATATATATGATAACAATTTTAGAGATGTTTTAGCTGTAGAATTTAAAGATAAATTTTCCGATTTTTGCTTTATTATATGCGTATGTTATCTGCCACCTGAACATAATGTAAATGGTCGGGCTTCGCAAGAGTTTTTTGATCATTTAACGAATTTGATCTACAGAACAAATGACTTTGATTTTTGTCTTTATCTAGGGGACATAAATGCGAGATGTGGTAACGAGTCTGACCTAGTTACACTAATCGATAATGGTCTTATTATCGACAGAATCAATATCGATGAGACAAAAAACCCACGAGGGCATGTATTTCTTGATTTTCTTA
Organism: Cyrtodaria siliqua; assembly: GCA_037043455.1. Classification (NCBI taxonomy): domain Eukaryota; kingdom Metazoa; phylum Mollusca; class Bivalvia; order Adapedonta; family Hiatellidae; genus Cyrtodaria; species Cyrtodaria siliqua. Next base: position 17,154 of record JAWPHD010023890.1, read on the forward strand.
AAAGTGTTAACTATTGTTTGTTAAACGGACGTGTAAATCCCGAACTTGATAATTTTACTTGTATTTCTCACAAAGGAAAATCAGTCGTTGACTACATGTTTGTACCGCACGAACACTTAGCAAATATTGAGTCGTTTGGTGTGTTTCCTGTAACAGATCTTTGCCATACATTAACTGTTTTACCAGGGAGGGCCATGCCAGATCATTCTGTTTTAAAAACAAATATTCACGGACATAGTTATCTGAAACCAACGGGATCCATCTTGCGCAATGATGAACATGACAATTTTACAAATGTTCCTAACGATAGAATGTTTTTAAAACACAAATGCGATGTATTACCAAACAATGATTTTATGTGCGATGACGACATTTTACACAAAATAAATGACGCTATCGAAGATATTGAGATACGAGAATCAAATCGTGAAAATATCGATTCTATGTATAATAATATTTGCAATATTTATTACGAAGAAATGGATTTGAAATTAAAATATTTCGACTGCAGATATCCAAAAAAGGCACGACGTATCCTCAAACCCTGGTGGAATGAGCATTTATCTTTATTATTTGATGAGTATAGAAAAGCAGAAAAGTGTTATTTAAAATGCACTTATCGAGCTGAAAAGTCAAGGTTACTTTTAGAATTTCGTATAAAAAGGAAAACGTTTGATAAGGAATATAGAAAAGCAAAAAGGCTATTTAATGACGAGGTCAAAATTGGAATTGCGGAAAGTGAAACTAAAAACCCAAAAGAATTTTGGAATAAATTGAAGACTCTGGGTAGAAATAAAACAAATAACAAATTACCAATGGAAGTAAAGCTTGAAAATGGGGAAATTATTAATGATAAAAACGAGGTGTTACATAGATGGCAACATGATTTTTCAGAAATTTATAATGCTGGTGACTCGAGAAAAAATGTTAACTCCAGTGACTTTGAAGCCGATGTTAATATCAATTTAAATAATCAAGATGAATTGAATGTACCGATAACTCTTGCAGAGTGTAGAAAAGTTATTTCTCTGGCCAAGTCAGGTAAAGCCGTAGGAATAGATTGTTTACCATATGAAGTATTTAAAAACGATGTGTCTGTTAATCTTTTATGTAAATTTTTTAATGAATGTATGTCAAGTCACTGTGTTCCGTCTGTTTGGTCAAGGTCCGTTATCAGACCAATCCCCAAAAACGCACAAAATGATCCAAGGATTCCTTCTAATTACAGAGGTATTAGTTTAATACCTACGTCTTGTAAATTATACACAAACGTTTTAAATATTCGGTTAGTAAAATATCTAGAAACAAATGATTTATTAGTCGACGAACAAAATGGTTTCAGACAGAACAGATCTTGCGAAGATCATATGTTTTCTTTGACTTCCATTATTAGAAACAGAAAATCCGAAAATTTGCATACTTTTACATGTTTTGTAGATATGGCGAAGGCGTTTGACCGGATAAATAGGGATATTTTGTATATAAAATTAGCCAATATAGGCGTTTCTGGTAACTTATTAGAAGCCATAAAGGGTCTATATATTGAATGTAAAGCAGCAGTTAATGTAAATGGAAGTTGCACTGATTTTTTTGATATACATTCAGGTGTAAAACAAGGGGACGTAATTTCTCCGACACTTTTCTCTATCTTTATCAATGATCTTGCGTTAGAAATTAAACATTTGGATCTTGGTGTTGAAATAGGAAATGATATCAAAGTAGGAATTCTTCTTTTTGCAGACGACATTGTGTTAATAGCTCCGTCTGAACTTAATTTACAGTTAATGATAAATTTTCTTAACACCTGGTGCTGTAAAAATCAAATGTTAGTTAATATAAGTAAAACGAAAGTAGTACAGTTTCGCAAAAAAAGCCAACCAAGGACAGCTTTTGAATTTCACATAGGTAATACTAAGCTTGAAATATGTGAAAACTACAAATACCTTGGTATCATATTAAATGAATTTTTAGATTTTACTGAAACAGCAAATGTTTTGAGCGAATCTGCTGGCAGAGCATTTTCGTCATTAGTTTCAAATTTATATAATAAGGTTGATATAATGTATTCATCATACTCCAAGATATATGATTGTAAAATTGTTCCAATTATGGATTATGCCTCAAGCGTTTGGGGGTATAAATGTTACTCTAAGCCAGACACATTACACAATAGAGTTATACGATTTTTCCTCGGCGTACATAAATGTACTTCTAATCCCGCTATTCATGGTGATATGGGCTGGATACCGCCTAAAATTAGAAGACAATTAAACAGCTTACGTTTATGGAAACGACTGATATCTATGAATAATAACAGACTTACATAAAAGATATTTCTTTGGGATTATTCAAAATGTAAAAACAATTGGTCGCATGATATTAAAACAATTTTCAAAGAAATTAACTGTGTTTCGGCCTTTGATAATATGTCACTACAAGATTTTAACAATACGTCTTTTATACACGAAGTTAAAGCAAAACTGATGACAATATATAAGGAAAAATGGCTCAATGATGTTAATTCTCAAACCAAATTGAGCAATTATAAACTTTTTAAAGATACATATGAACGCGAAAATTATGTTCAGTTAAATTTAAGGAAACACATACGCTCTGTGATTGCTCAATTTAGAGCAGGTTCATTGCCAATAGAAATTGAATTAGGCCTCTCGAATTGAACTATTGCATACATTAAATGAACTGTGTCCAGACACAGCTACCGAGGCAGACAAAATTAAAGTGCTTTTAACAAATGAAAGGATTCTATTAAAAACGGGACAGTTTATTATAAATGCCTTAAAAAATCGTACAAATTAATGTGTACTATATTTTTCATGTTTACTTTTGGTATACCTATTAAATGAGTTGTAAAATCAATAATGCAACTGATATTTCTATAGTGACTAATAAGTCTCATTAGGCTGGGTATTCATTTGTTTACTTAATATTGCCTATATTATACTGTATTGTTTTGTATATGTAATATTTTGTAACGATGTTATTTGTCACTTTAATAAAATAATAAAATATATATACCTCCTCCATACAAGATCCACAGCCTGGTCAGTTATTGCCAGCCAATATCCGACAACACCTGTTAAATAAAACAATACAACATATAGTAACAATAAAACCTATAGTAACAATAAAGCATATGTAACAATAAAACATATAGTAACAATAAAGCATATAGAAACAATAAACATAAAGTAACAATAAAACATATAGTAACAATAAAACATGTAGTTACAATAAAGCATATAGAAACAATAAAGCATATAGTAAGAATAAAGCATAAAGTAACAATAAAGCATAAAGTAAGGATAAAACATATAGTAACAATAAAACATATAGAAACAATAACACATATAGTAACAATAAAGCATATAGTAACAATAAAGCATATAGAAACAATAAAGCATATAGTAACAATAAAGCATATAGTAACAATAAAACATATAGTAACAATAAAACATATAGAAACAATAACACATATAGTAAAAGTAAAGCATATAGTAACAATAAAGCATATAGTAACAATTAAACATATAGTAACAATAAGGCGTATAGTAACAATGAAACATATAGTAACAATAAAGCATATAGTAACAATAAGGCATATAGTACCAATAAGACATATAGTAACAATAAAGCATATAGTAACAATAAAAC